>JAHBCN010020636.1:0-14903 GCA_019359885.1 Listronotus oregonensis
ACCAGTTCCGACTTAGAAATTTGTATGTCATTAATTAATTTATATTTATAAAATATATTTTTTATATATTTAGATACTAAATTCTTTTATTTTGCGTTTCTATAGGGTATATAAATTATGTTTGGTAGTAATATAAACCAAAGTAACAAAATTAATATTGCAAAATATAAATAAAAAAAATAGGGGCTAATAAAAGATAGGGTTAATTAAGACCTTAAAAAAAATGCCTAAAATGGTTTGGAAACGGGTGAATTTATTAAACGTGAATTGCCGACTTTAAACGGTTTTATGTCAGTTCAAAAACGACGAAGTTTGAACGCTTTCTATATTTTAAAGGTTTTGCTTTGGGGATCAGTAAAGGGATGCCATAAAAGTTTTTGGAGTTTGGGAAACTATAAAAAAAGGGAAAAAAAAATGTTTATACAAATAACGTTAACTCTTTTTTCCTGCTTACACTTATGTTTTCGATAGATATAAAAGGATATTCTAAACATCTTAAATGTATTTATACAAACGGGCATTTATTTACTAGAGGCACCCTTTGCCGTTTGGCAGGGGGAAATAGAAAAGAATAAAGGGGAAAAACCCTTTTCTCCGTGGCTCCAACCATAGTGCCGATAGATCGACGCGGAGAGACCGACAAATCAGCACGCAGAGCGGGGTATACATATACTTATAAACCAATATACTGTACATTGACAAATATTGAAGCCAAGAAAGAGAAAAGGCATATTCGAGTCCCATGTAAAAACGTATATGTCCATTTCTAGATGGAGTCAGCATATCTGCGCATGCTTTAAGAGCATTTTTTGGATTGGTGAAAGTTAGACGATCGATAACCGTTGTGAACCACAATGGGGATGTTAGAATTTCATACGCGTAGTTGGAAGCTCTCCATCGTGAAATAGATTTAGGGAAAATTTATATTATGTGTGGTAGTGCTATCTCTCTTTGTTGGCTTAAAAATATTTACACATCTTATGAGACGTTATCAGTATATTGTTTATAAGTATGGGGGTATAATATTTTTTTAAAGACCAATGATCACGTTGAGGGAAAAAGGTTATACCGCTATTCTTTCTTTCTTGCACAAATGATCTTTTTCCAAGCGGCAAGAGTGCCTCTAGTATATTCAAGGGGAAATTTGTTTTTTTTTTGTAATCATATTTTACTGATTTTTTAGATTAATGCAAACATTTTTTGTTCAGATTTTTTTAATCGGGAAATAATTTATAGTGATTTTTTTTAAATTATGATTGTGTTAATAGATGAAACAAAAAATTAATTTTAGATAAGCCACAAGAGTCATTAATGTATTTGCCATTTTTTATTATTATTAACTACAACGCATCATTTGAACCAGTACAAAAATTTTTGGCTTTCAATAGCTGTAACATTCAGAAGAACTAGAGGAATTTAAGGAGCTGACAATGGATAATATGTTTATTTTTGATTAAGAACAACATCTAAACAAACCAAGCACTGGTTAAAAAAACCAGAAATCATGGTTTTAACCAGTGTAATATATATTTTATTTAAGTCATCAATTGACGAAGTACGGAACTGGCCGGCGACGAATTTGTAAATAAAATCGATCTGCTACCGTTCTCCCATGATTTAGGCCGGCCGCATACATACAACTTTTTAGTCGAGAAACCCGTTTAGTCGAGTTGCGTGCTTGTGCGATTTTTATGACGACCAAACAGTTTAGAAAGCCGAAGGTGCGCAAGTCAATTCAGTCGCTGTCGATTTATGCACTTGTTTAAATAGCCGCAGGACGACTGCCCCCGTTGAGCGTATGCGCACTCCAAAAAATGGCAATACCAATTTAACCGTCGCGATAGTTTGGACCGATTTTAAACAAAAGGCGATCGATGTGGTTTTACGACTATTTAGTCAACAACTATCTAGGTAATATGCGCACCACATACATTTCCATACTTAACATGCGACTCAGTTGCCCCGACTAAAGTTGCATGGGCGGGCCTAGACCCAAAGATGACTAGAGCCACGGCGCACGGACACATTTTTTCGCCCATAAATCTCACTTTTTAACCGCGCATCTGATACCCTTTACCGGGCCATATTGAGGTCAGTGGTTATATCTCACATTTTTAGAAAGGGGGAAAAATTGCTAAAAATGCTTTTGTGAACCTGCAAAAACCCCCTCTCTTGCTTCCCTTTTTTGCTGGGTGCCCTCTCCACGGTCGACTCAAAACACCCCCGGCGCGAATTTTCGTCGACGCGTTAAGTTCAGCATTATTAACAAATGTTTTCCAATAAAAAATGAAATGAAAAAAACAAAATTTTTAGCTTTTATTCTCACCTTAAAAAAACCCTAAAAAATTTAAATCGGGAAATTTTCCGGCTTTTTCAAAAATGAAAATAGTCGGTAGGATTTTTCAAAAACCATTTTGTAGGTTTTTGTATTCTCTTGGGAAAACCCTCTTTTTGAAAGCGATATAGCCAGTAATATTTGTTATATTAAAAAAAAATGAATTTTTTTATTTAAAAAAATTTTTTTTAAAAAAAAATTTCCTGAAAAATGAATTGTTTTGGGTTTTTGATTTTAGTAATCACAGGTATTCCGGAAGTCATAGTCAGATATCTATTAACATTAATAACAAAATGACCTTTTTTTTTGCTAATAAAAAATTGATTAAAAATCCCATGGGCGAAAAACCCAACATAAGTCCGTCGGTGAAATTGTCCGGGCTTAACAATTGTAAAACGTTTAATCGCCATTCTTGTAACAATTAAACACACTTCATGTATGTTTAAATTGTAAAAATCCCTAATCATCCGACTGGAAAAGTCCTAATCAGCATTAAAAAAAGGGTACAAAAACGTAGTTTGTGGGGCCCTAAAATTACTATATTGTTGTTTCAGTAATATAGATTTAATAAATCGCTTTAAATCCCATAAAATGAAAGGTTTTAAACACATCAATGATAAAAAATCTGAATACATAAATCATTTCAAAATGTCCTCAGGAGGTGCTTGAAATAATAAAATGTATCAAAGGGTCTCGATTTCCTAATTCAACGCAGATTTCATAACTAATGAATAAAAAAATTTAAAAACACGGGAACACAGAGATGTTTGAGTCTCTATCGATATAAAAAAAAATCGATATTTCGAAGACAGTCATTATAATATTGTTAAAAAAATAACATTCCCTATATTAGATCAGCAATAGACCTTGGTTTCTCAAATTTTCGTAAAATCCTTGTTATAGAAATTTGGATCTATTTTACGTCGGACGCCATGATCTTGTTAAACTTTTTCCATAAACCCATAAATTTGCACCGGTCAGACTCCAGATTTTATCCCAAGGGGTATAGGTAAAGAGTGAGTCTATAATCTTCTAAAGGCTTTTAGATGCTATGTTGCTATCTGTTTTAAGAGGCGCTGAGCCTCTACTTTTGTTAGCCACGTTCCCTAGGTACTTCTTGACTCTGTTTTGTTTATGGCCAATTGTTTGTTTAGAGGAAGGTCCCTTGTTGCCACGTCTTAACCTCCTTTTCTAGGTTTTCTTTAAGAAATTCTTAAAAAATATGTATACAACAAGAATTGAGATATAGCTTTCTTTCAAAAAGGGGTGGGACATTTGTTAAATATACAAAATGTAAAAAAAATCGAAAAATATACTTTTTTTTAATTTAATGGCTTATAAATTTGTAAGTATCGGTCACAGAGAAAAATTGTAGTGGAAAAAAAATGTTTAATAAATTTTAAGTATTACACAAAATGCAATAAGCAAACGATAAAGGCGTCATTGGATCCGTCAGATTTTTTAATATGGAGCTCCTATATTCGGTCTAAAAAAATATCATATAGTCCATTTAAAACGCGGCTCCTGGGTGCCCAATTTCGCTGAAAGTGGAGACTACCTTTAGAGTACGTTTTTTTGGGTAGCTGATTCTGAATTTTGGGACCCCGCAGTTTGGAAATTCTGGCATTACCCCTAAAAATGCAAAAAACACCCTTTTTAAGGATTTTTAATGAATATTTCACTCATTTATAAATTTGCCCATAGGACAGGTTAAAAATCAAAGTACTACAGCGGAAATTTCACATTGCCTAGACAAGGTGGTATTTCCACTTACTTATAAACACAGAAGAATCAAACCTGTTTGTTTGTATTGCCAATTAATAACGTCAAAATCAGTCAAAATTAGTCAATTTGGTCATGTACTGGGTGAGTCAACGATAGAGTAAAGTTCATTATTTCATTGGTTTCAAAAGTTATGAGAAAATAGTAAATACAAAAGATGTAAAGATTCTTAGGATGCACAATTTAAAATTATTTTAAAGTATACAGGGTGGCTCAAAAAAGCGTGACGAATAAAACATACATTTTTTTAAGGGAAACACTCCTATTTTTAAATTTTTTTTTGAATTCATTTGAAATTCTTCAACTTTTTATATAATAATAATACATACCTAAACTCTAATAGTTTTCCAATATTTCAATTTTTCTAAAAAAAAAAATAATTTTTACACTTGCAAAAATTACGATAGCGCCATTATTTCTGAAGGTAGATCGCTCATATTTGATATTAGCGTTATTCGAAGATGACGTAAAAGATATATGCAACGGAATTTTAATTAGATGCTACATGGTGTTCAAAATAAACGAATATATTTGGATCATATTAAATTGAAAAATCTCGATTTTTTTAAATGGCGCACCATATATATTATTATTTTTTCTGAAAGATCTTACAAAAACCCACAACTTTTATTAAGTATGTCATATACCTATTTTTAATACTTTGCGATTTATTTTAACTTTTCCAATATTTACCCTTCTTTCTGTCTAAGACTATTGCTATAACATTAGTTGGCCATTTTTAAATTTTAAATTCACAGAAAAAGTAAATAAATTGAAGGTAAATCATTCTGCAAAAAGTTTAAATATATAGGCCCGTTAACTGTTTCGCGAAAAAAATATGGTCCAATAACATTAAAGTGTTTTATTCCACACCACACATTAAGTGACCAATGGTTTTGGTTTTGCACTTCCCGTACCCAGACTGGATTAACTGTTGAATAATAGTGCATGTTATGACGATTAACTGCACCATTACTGCGAAAAGTAGCTTCATCGGAAAACATTATTTTAGACAAAAAATTTGGATCGGCCTCTATTGCTTCATTTATAACGGTGCAGAAGTTTACCCTTTGTTCAAAATCGCGGTCTAGAAGTTCTTGGTGTAGTTCCATGTGGAAGGGATGCTATTTGTGTTCTAGTGGTGCGGTTAACGGTAGATTGGGATGTATCACATAAGCTAGCTACTTGACGGCTACTGACCTGGGGATTATCTTGAACTTGAAGTAAAATTTCCAATTCTTTTTCCTCATTGGTAGCATTCCGGTTTACCACTTTCCGTTTTTCATATTCAATACTACCACTAGCATTAAACCGTTCCATTAAACACTGAAGAGATTGCCTAGTCGGTACACGTCTATTAGGGTACTTCGCCTTGTAAAGTCTTACTGCCAACAAAGAATTTCTTTGCGCCTCACCCTCACCATATAAATCATATCAATTAATTCAGCTTTAGGAAAATCCATACTTATTTTTTTTAATTTACTGACACCACAATAAATTTTATGAATTTATTTACTCAGATGTCAGGTTAAAATTTGACAATGTCATTTTGTCATGGCCAATAATGTTATAGCAATAGTCTTAGACAGAAAGAAGGGTAAATATTGGAAAAGTTAAATAAATCGCAAAGTATTAAAAATAGGTATATGACATACTTAATAAAAAGTTGTGGGTTTTTGTAAGATCTTCAGAAAAATAATAATATATATGGTGCGCCATTTAAAAAAATCGAGAATTTTCAATTTAAAATGATCCAAATATATTCGTTTATTTTGAACACCCTGTCGCATCTAATTAAAATTCCGTTGCATATGTCTTTTACGTCATCTTCGAATAACGCTAATATCAAATATGAGTGATCTACCTTCAAAAATAATGGCGCTATCGTAATTTTTTTGCAAGTGTGAATATTATTTTCTTTTTAGAAAAATTGAAATATTGGAAAAACTATTAGGTTTAGGTATGCATTATTATTAATAAAAAAGTTGAAGAATTTTAAAAGGAATTCAAAACAAAATTTAAAAATAGGGTGTTTCATTTAAAAAAATGTATGTTTTATTCGTCACGCTTTTTTGAGCCACCCTGTATACTTTGAAATAATTTTAAATTGTGCATCCTAAGAATCTTTACATCTTTTGTATTTACTATTTTCTCATAACTTTTGAAACCAATGAAATAATGAACTTTACTCTATCGTTGACTCACCCTGTACACGATGAAGAAATAGATAAAGGAATTAATAAACGATTTCAGTTATAGTTTTAATTATGTTGCATGAAATTGAACATTGTATGACAAAAAAAAAACATTTAAATAGTATAGTACTTCCATATTTCTACATTCTAGCAATATTCTCCCTAAATACCGTTCATGCATAAAAATTAACCAGATAATTTTCATTCAAGCTTGTTATACAAATTCCACTCGTTTTTCGAACTCGTTGAATTATAAACAAGCTTTCATGAAAATTATCGGTAATTTTTAAGCACTCCTGGTATTACCCCCGAAAATCTTATAAAAAACATATGAAAATACTCTTAAGGCACCTAGAAAATACTTTCAGGGTTAATTTTTGTGTTACTGATTCCGAATTTCTTCTTTCACTTCTAAAAGGTCAAAAAACACCAATTTTAATATTTTTTTATAAATAATCTTATAAAAAATTTATAAAAATTATTTTTTATGAAATTTTATTAATTTAAGCTTAAATAAATTTTGAGGGTAATTTACAGGGAGTAAAACAACTCCCAATAAATTACCACAATCCTTGTATATCACAAGTACAAAAAAATATAGATGATCCCATTTACTACATGCCAAACATATCGATAATATTTTATTTTACAAGACATTCCTAATAAATTCGAAGGAAAACGTCTGTGGAAATAAAAATTCCGCACGGACGGCAGAGAATACAAGTTATTCAAAATACAGCGCCGCATACAACCAACGGATTATTACCAAGATTTCCCTTATCCATTTTCGAGGAAATTGAAATGGAAATTTTAATGAAATCTTTAGCTGATTATTGTTGCAATTTCCTGTTTTTCTCTTTATGAAAAATATGAAAATGGGGTCTTGTTTTCTTATTATATATAATAGAGAACATAAATTACGTTTAGAGTTGGAGGAAATGTCTTAGTGTGCTAATTTAACTTTAAAAATAGTTTAAAAAAACGTATTTTTCTTCGATATTTATAAATTCAATCAAGAAGCTGTAATTCTAGGATTGCCCCAATCTTTTTGTAGTATATTCTTTTTTTAATTCAATAAATTTTATTCATTCGATAAAACCAATCAGTATAACATGCTTGTCATTGTTTCTGGGTCACTAACGAAACAAGGTTATCAAACGCAGAAACAGCTTCATTTGGATTTGAAACACGCTAACCACGCATTTTATCCTTAAGTTTTGGGAACAAAAGAAGGCACATGGTAATAGGTCGGGGCTGTTAGGAGGATGTTTCAATAATTTCACCTTTCGACTGCTTCAAAAATCGATTTGTTTGCAGCGCAGTATGGGAGAAGGATAATCGAACTTTTTCCAGCACTTGAGGCAAACAAACTGTAGTGTACCAAAGAGCATCAACTCTCCGTTGATCTTTTAATGAAACCGTTGTAATTGGCCCTCTTTTTCTAACAACAAAAAAAATGCAATCATCTTTTTCCCAACACTGCGACACTGTCTAACTTTAACTAGGTTGGGCTCAGTTGAAAACATCCATTGAGTCGCCTGGCGTTTTGTGTTCAGTCATAATATCAGTTTTCCTCCATCTTGAGGCAAACCTGTCAATATTAAAATTGCTTTGCAGAGCGTTAAAATCAATCTCTGTAGATGAGATGCCACATTTATATGCAACATACCTATTTTTTTCTAAATTGACTCAATCTTGTCGATATGTGTTTGATTGAAAGCCGACCAAACAGCAGTACAATACTCCAAATGTGGCCTGACTGGAGAAACATAGAGAGCCTTTATAGTAAAAATATTTTTAAAATCCTTGGTATTTCTTTTAATGAAACTAGCAACTAGCCTTAATATGCTGTACAAAAGATACTTTACTCTCTAACAGTACATCCAGATCCCTAATTATATGTACCTTATCAAAAGAGAACTCACTGGGCGGGAGATTTAATGTGTACTCCAACCAAGGAAGTTTAAAGGTGTATGGAAGGCCAATGCTATATTACAAAATTGTCCAGGCGTGCAGGGCAGCGGAAATAGGGGAATCGGCCACGCGGATTTTGCGCAATGAATCGGAGGGCAGGTTTGGACCTCCATAATTCTTTGTTACCATATATAAAGTTGACATCATCAAATGTCAAATTCAGACTAACTATACGATAACTGTTTTTATTTTATTTTTTTTTCACAATAAACGAAACTATTTTTAGAAATTATTAAAATTATTGTGTAATATTAGATTTTATATCATCTGATTTAAAGGAAAGAACTGTGGGCGTCACGTCACAGCCTTCTATTTAAAAAGGTTGATAGTTTTAGAAGTTTTGTATTTTTACCAAAAAACACTTACTTTAAATTTGTAATTAGCGCCTCTGTATGCAAAAAAAATCATCAAAATAAGGGTCAAGAAAAGTAAAAAATTAAACATTTTAAACTGGTTGTTTGTGTATTGTATTTTTTAAATGTATAATTTGTATAAAAAATACAAAAAATAGTTTTACCCTATGCAGATAACATTAACATATTTAAAAAAAAATAGAATTTTTTACATATATATTCTAGATACTCTGGGGATGATGGACAATAAAGTGGGGGTTCGGGGGGCCCTTTGTTCGACTGTAAAAATTTATGCATAAAAAAAACACTACGTGTTGCTTTGTTGGAAGCGTCAGAGAATATACTTGTCAACTCCTTGGGGCAGAAGCCCGAAAAAATTTCCCAAACCCTTTTTAAATTTAAAATTGGGAACGACGTCTTTATGGGGAATTTCCAAATTTTCGGCTAGTTAAAGGGGCCCGTTTGCCCCCGCATGGGTTCCCTTCAAATGTGAGGGCGGGCAGCGGAAAAAATCCACGGTCTCATTTTCTTGTTGCCTTAAGTTTATTTGTTTGCAGAAATTTTAATGTGGCCTACGCCAGTGACCCTAAAATCCTTTTAAAAATTTTTTAAATTTTAAATTTTTACCCCTTTTAAATCGTTTTTTTTACCTTGTTTTATTTTTAATTACTATAAATAAAGCAAAAGGGAAAAGAAAATATTTATATTTTATAAAAAAAAACAAATTAATAAATTAATTAACAATTTAATAAATTCAAACAAAATTAAATATCCTTTTCCCAAAAAAATTTAATATTTTATTGCGGCCCCGTTTTTTCTAAGACAGAGTTTAGCCTTCCAGGCATTGAATGTACCAAAGCCCGGGGGAGTCCGATTTTCCAAATCATTTTACGCCTCTAAAATTGTATCCTTAAAATTCGTTTTTTCAATTTCGGCCTAAACTCATTTTCCTATTTAAATTTTTTTTAAATAATTTAAACCCCAAACATTTTCCTAACATTTAAATCCGGGCTTGTGCGGGCCACGGTAAAAACCCGATACGCTGCTCTTCCAAACCATTCATCAACTTGCCGGGGCATATGAACGGGGCACTTTTTCTTGCTAAAAAATAAAATTTCTGTCCGAAATCAATAATACAAAAGAAAGCATGGTATTCTAGTAAACTATATATTCCTCCGCATTGAACCTTTCCCTTTTTTAAAATAACATACACCAAGTCCTTGTGCATCACCACCCCAAACATTTTCCGAAATCGCCCAAAATACTTCGGTCCTTTGCATATTTTTCAAAAATCCCCTTGAAGGGCCCGTTTTTGCCTAAAGTAAAAAAACCCTTTATTATTTTCCCAAAAAAACGGGGTTCCAAGTAAAATTGTAGAGCAAATCAATGGGTTGGTTTTTTATTTGCATTTGTTAAAAACGGTTTAAAGGGGTCGGGGGGCCAAATTTGGATATTTGCTTTTTTCTTCGCCGTGCCTTTTTAACCGATGCCGGGGAAAATTTTTGTTTTTGCTGAAAATACAGATTTTAAAAGGTTGGTTTCTCAAAACATTAACTTAAATTATTGTTTTTCTTGTTTGGGGCGACCACTTCCAGCTCTTTTTCTAAAGGAATGTGTTTTGCCATTTTTTTTTTTAACAAAATGAATAGTACCCCTTTTTTGGGTTTAATTTTTTTGGAATTTTTAAAAAAAATTTTAGACCAAAAATTGGAAAAAAACGGAACCACCTGTTTCTTTAATTTTAAAATGTTTCAACAGGTATTTATATTCAGTAGAAGGGGCATAAGCCAAATTTTTAAAAGGGAAAAAATTTTCCCAAAATTTAATGGCCCTTATTTTACCTAACATTGTTAAAATTTACATTTTTGACGCATGCCACATCAAAAAAATTGTAGGTTTAGCAAAAATGAAGCCATTGAGGAAGTTTCAGACAAGTATTTTTTTTTAAAATTTAAAGCCGGGACCGATGCCTATTATACTAAAATGATTATGTAAAAAACAGGGGGGAAACTCTACACTTGATCGACAAAATTTCCATCCAAACAATTTTTTACTTACATGTCAATAAAGAGCTCTACAACCCCCGGCCCCATCAAATTTTCCCCCGGAAAAAAGGGCCTCATGCCCAAAACCTATCACGTCGTATATTCGGGGATCAGCCCGAAAAAAAGCGCCCCTTTTTTTCTGGCATCCCGATGTTCCATTGTTTCGGAAAAAAACCCCCCTTAATGATGCCGGCCGTTTGATTCATGTCAAAATCAAGCACCCCATGAGATAGAACAAGTTGTAGGGGGTTTGATATCAAAACTGCCTTTTTGTGTTTTCCCCATTGATAATTTGATAATGTTTTTTTTTACATATAACATTTTAAAAGAAATAAAACAATAATTAGTTTTTAAGAAAATTATTAAAAAATAATTAGCAACACGGGGCTACAAAAAAGTGGTGGGGGTTTTCGGACTAAAAATTTTTTTGGCGTTTTTTTTTCCCTAAAGACAATCTGGGGTCAAACAGAAAAAAAAACGAAAAAATAAAAAAACCATGGGGGCTATTTACCGGCAGAAACCTGCAACCACGAAATGTTGGGACTATGACTTAAACTATAAGAGATAAAAAAATTAAAATGTTTTTAAAAAAATGTCTATAAAAAAATATAGGGGGAATTCATGGGAAAAAAGTCAATACGAAAAGGTTCCAAAAATAAAAAAAAAACCCCATACAAATATGGGTCCGTTAAAGTTTTTATTTAACCTTTTCATTTTTTAAATGAAACCAAAAAGATAATGTAAATATTGGAGAAAAAATTTGGGGGTTTGGGGTTTTTTTTTGGTATCCCCGGGATTCGAACAATTTTAGTACGGCTTTTACTTGTAGGGAGCGCCACCTACACTTTTTTTTCCCATTTTGAACAATCACAACTTTTGGTGGGGCCCCTGTATTATATTTTTAAGTAAATTAAATTTTTTTTTTGTCATTTTTACGAAAAAAAGGTTTCCTTTTTTAAAAAAGTTGATATGAGCAAACGTTTGCAAGATATTTGGTTTAAAAAAAAATACCCCCGCATGGGGTTTTTTATTAAAGCAAAATTAAATAAAAAAAAAAAAAAATGTATAATTAAACAATATGTATTTTAATTTTCAATAAAATTTTTTGTTCTTGAATAATTTCCCCCCAAAAAAATTAAAAAAAAAAAAAGTTATATATATATATATATATAAAATATATATTTTTTTTTTTTTTTATATATATATAATTAATTTTTTAGTGAAAAAATTTTTTTGTATCCATCCTTTTTTAAAAAATAATTGTATAATAAAATATAAAGAAAAAAAATTCTAAAAATTTTTTTAAAAAAATTCTCTGTAAAATTTCCGACATTCACACTGTATACATATTTTCCGACGGGAAAAAAAAAAAAGGAAAAAAAAACCCCACAAAGAAATGTTGTCCTGATAATACCACTACTGGTATTGATTTCGATATGTTTAACCCAAACAGTTTTTCAAGATGTTCTGGGGGAACACAAAAAAGTATAATTGTTAAAAAAATTTTAAAATTTAAAAATTATGAGCACTAAGATGTAAAACAAAAATTGGGGTTATGTTTCTTAAATGATTTTAGCCTTAAGAAAACTCACTTTGCACGTAAGTTATTATTGTTAAATTTAAAAGTTTTTTAAAAAAATAAGTTGCATTTGTAGTTAATTTTTTTATTGAAAAAAAATTTTTTTTTTATATTGTACCCGAAAAAGGAAAAAAAAATTTCCCCAAAGCTCGGCGTTTAGTAAAAAGAGTTTTACTTCAGCCCTAGACCGAACCCCCCAAAAATTTGGAATATATATATATATATATATATATATATATATATATATATATATATATATATATATATATATATATATATATATATATATATATATTTATATATATATATATATATATATATATATATATTTTATATATATATATATATATATATATATATATATATATATATATATATATATATATAGATATTTTGTCCTTTGATGATTTGTGATAGGTCGCTTTTTTCCCCAAGATACGAGGCAAAAAAGAATTTCGACAATAACCATTTATTACCACAAATTACATGTGATGTATCTTAATCTTCAAGAACGGTTAAAAATGACTACCTCCCGCTCATATTAAACAGAAAATACACATCAAAAGACAAGTCAATCAGTTTCAACCTATTCGACACATACAAAATGATCATTTACGAGACATATTCAAATTGAATGTCTGCAGCCGTTTGTAGTAATTGAAATGTTTTTAAAAGATACCAACGGAATTGTTAGGTTTTTATTACTTGGTAGGTCCTGTGTAGTACGCTATACTATTATTTCGGGGTATGTTAATAATTTTAAAATTATCAAATATGGATGGTTTTTTTTTCCCCCCCTATCTTTAAAACAAAGGCCTTTTTAAAAAAATTTCAAAGGACAAAAAAATCTTTAGAATAGCCCCAAAAATAGTCCTTAAAATTTTTTTTTCTGCATGTTTATTAAACACCCTATATATATATATATATATATATATATATATATATATATATATATATATATATATATATATATATATATATATATATATATATATATATATATATATATATATATATATATATATATATATATATATATATATATATTTACTTTTTTTTTTGAAATAAGGGTAGAAAAAAGGAAGAAAAAATAATATTATACAGGGTGTTCCTTTAAAAAAACCAAACCTGATATTTTTAAACGCATTTCCAATGCTTTTTTTTTCCCCATTCGAAGACAAATTCTGACGGTTTAGTAAAATACTTCAACTTTTAAATTTTTTAAATTTTTTTTTTAACTTTTAAAAAAAAAAGGTCTGGTGGTACTTCAAAATAAAAGAAAAACCCTGTACAAAAACCCCCAAGTTTTTAATTGAAACCCCCGTAAACAAGTTGAGAAGGTAATGTCAAGTGGTTTCTGAGATATTTAATTTTGAAAATCTTCCATTTTACTGCTGTCTGACTGACTGACTTATCAAAATTACAGAGAACGTGAGGGAGCAGGAACTGGAAATTTGGAATATACAAGTAAAGAAAAAATTCTGAAATCCGCCGAAACAGCCTTAAACAAGTGCGGAAATATTGTATATTTAGGGGATATTTTAGATGTTTGCAATTTTATTGAATCTGAGTTTCTGAGGTCGAAATTCTCTTCAAATTTAAAAAAACAAAAGGATTTTATTCCATTTAAAATTGAATTTAAAAAACCCAGTTTTACTGTTCAAAAATCGGAGGTAAAAAGGCTCTTTTAGTGCGTTATTTCCCCCATTATTCTTATTAACCGCTACAGTAATGAAAAAAAACCACTTTTTGGGTTTTAGCATTTTAGCTATATGAGCTAATTTAATTTTGTAATTACTAAAAGTAAATACGAAATATTTTTTTATTAAAACGTATTAAATAAATAAAGTCTCCCATTAAAAAAATCTCTTATTCTTCTGTCGTATCTTTTTAGTCTTAATTAAAATATTTTTTAGAAGTATTCTTTTAGATTCTACCCAAAATCACAAACAAAAGAGATATTTCACATTTTTTTTTTAAGAAAGAAAACCCCAAATACGGTCTGCTTATTTTATTTTTAGCAGAACAAATAAATTATCAACACCAGCTCAAACAGTTTAGGTTTAGTGAATAAGTATTTATTTCATGTTTATATCAGATGAAAATTTTCAAAAAACCCCTTTCCTACAACCTTTCATTAAAACGTTTTCTCTAATATCGAAATTTCCTTTTTACAGAGACCTTTTAAAACCCCCTTTTTTTGGGCCAATGGGCAAAAAAAAGGGGAAAGGTGAAGCCCCCCCGGGGAATAAATCAAAAGGGCTCAAACTGTCTTTCGAAAACCAGAGTTTTAAATAAATATGTTGCCTGTAAGAATGAAGTTTTGAAATATTTTATGGGGGAATTGCGAATTCTATAAAAAGGGGTTTAGAAGCGGGAAAAAAGGGAAAATTTTAAAAACCCTTTTAGTTTGAACTTTTATATAATTTTTTTGAAAATAGAAAGACATTTTTTTTTGGGAGTTAAACAAGTTGTATTGCATACATACCGGGGGTTTTTTAGAGGTGGTTTCCCCCCAAAAAAAAACTTTTTTTAATATATCTTAAGATGAAAAAAAAAAAAATTTATGTCAGTGTTTGACATTAATTTGCATTGTCTGGTATGATCGTAAATAACAAGTTTCTTAAAATTTTAAATGGC
>JAHBCN010020637.1:0-2500 GCA_019359885.1 Listronotus oregonensis
CCCTCAATACTGGTTTAAATATAATTTATTAGTAATGGGACTTACAGATTCATCAAAAAAAATCGCAGAACCTCCATCCTTCTCTTGTTTCCTTCAAAACAGGCTTCCAACGTATAATGTCAATATTAAAAATTTCAGCTTCATTTTCCCCCCAAGCCAATGCTCTGTCAAACAAAGTGTTGATTTTTTTGGCCGTTAGAAATACCTCCAACTCATTTGCTTTGTTTCTTCTGATTTTTTTAATGCAGCAGATTCAGAGTGACTGATTTGTTTAAACTTTCTGCATATTTCTTCCCCTGGTTTCCCTTTTTGAAACGCGTTATCTCAAACCACGATTTTTTTTGTCGGCACCAGCATAAAACACATATTAAAAAACATAGCGCAGTGGACCAAGTACGAAATTTTTTTAAAAATTAATTAGAAAAAATTTTAAAACAAGAAATAGTCATTTTTTGGTCGAAAATTTTCAAACACCTACCAAATACCCAAAAATCCATATTTTTAAAATTGGTTTTTGTTTCGCTAGCTGTACTCATGTAAATTAAGAAAAAATTAGTTGCCTTGTTCCAGATTAAAATTTGCTTCAGTTATCCTGCGTGCCGCGGAGCAGCCCGGAATTTTATGTCGACGGGAAATGGCTACAGTGCCGCCATTTCTTATTTTTTTTACTTGCTGTTTATTACATGGACAAGAACATGCTAAAAAATATATGTTATTTGACCTTTCTTTCCTTTTAATAAAAAATCGACAAAAAGGCGTTTTTACAAGTCGTTACAGTGGCATAACCCCTTAAATAAAAATATCTCTTCAATAATATTAGCGCTTAAGCATAAAAAAGGTTTTTGTTTTTTTTTTAATTGGTCTATTAGGGGGGGTAATACCAGTAATCTGTCGTTTCCCCCAAAAATTTTTATGGGAGAACTTTGGCACCCAAAAAAACCCCAATTTTTTGGGGCTTTTTCCCGTTTTTCGATATATTCCGGAAACTATTAGCCCTATCAATTTTTTCCGGTTTTTTTTTAAAAAATTAAATTTTCTACAATTTTCATTAACTAAAGTCCCCCCTAACTTTAACACAAGCGAACTACAGCCCGTCAAAAATTGTATTTTTTTGCCAACATTCAAAAAATTCCAACTCCTATTAACTCCTTCATATTTTTTTTTAAATCGAAGTATTAAAAAATTATAAAATTATTATGTTTGAAAATGGTTGAATTAAAAAAAACCCAAAAAAGTTTTTTTTTACGAAAGAGGATGAAGACTTAGTTCGAAATGAGGAACATATTATCAATACATCAAAAAACGCATTAAAAATTTTGTGGGGGATTCTGTAAAAATCTCATACGAAATGCTATGGAAGTGTTTTAAATATAGTGTTTTAAAATATATTGGTTTGTTAAGTTTACATTGCTAAATACGTTTTTTGAGTGCCTGCTGTAATCATATCGATTACAAGTTAAAAGTTGGCAGTCAATGGCGAAGAAAATAAAAAATATTTAAAAACAACAAAAAAATAATTCAAAGCGAATTTTAATCTAAAATGGTACTAATAACTGATAAACCTAAGTGGGGGTATTTAAAAATGATGAAAATACTGCTGGGCGTTTTTTCCATAACCCACAAATAAGTGCAGAAATCACAGGAGTAAATTGTGAATTAATTGGAAATTTTTGTTTAATTAAGTTAAAAAAAATTATACAAATGAATTTAAATTTTTATTAGATCCGACAAAAAAATTTTATTTACCTTTGTATAATTGGTACTCTATCCCCAGTACAGTTTATAAGGTATTAGTTTACGGGGTGATAAATCGAATTTTTTGACTTCCATTTAGCTTTCGGGGGATGCAAACAAGAAAAAAATTTCGAAAAATTCGATTAAAAATCCCGAAAGGGCCTTTAAAATTGAAAAACTTTATAATTTGGGGATCCCCTTTAACATCCGATCCCCATTTAGCTAGCTTTAAAAAATTTAAATCTGAGGAAAGCTATACCAATTTTGATTTTTAGTTAAAAAAGTATGTGTTTATTAAAAATCCTGTGGACTCCTCTATTTGTTTAAATTTTTCCTACCTTAAATTTAATTGAAGAATCAAGTAGTTTTGATTCAAAATAATTAGAAAAAATTTTATTCATAATCATTTTGATTATTTATTTTTTTTGCAAGCTATTGCTAATTTTAAAATTGGTTTTTATGTCAAGTTGTTTTATATTAAAATTTATCTCATAATATTTTTTTTTTTTTTTAAAATTTAAAAAATTAAGTAAGTTCTGTTGTATTTTGGCCACACTGTATACATAAATTATTATATCAAAAATCCCAACAAAAATGAAAATCGACGGATCCAAAAAAAAAAAAAAAACACCCAAATATTAAAGAATTTTTAGTTTTTTTTTAGGGACCCCTGTATACCCCAGTCGGGCACCAAAGCTTTAAAACCCCCTTAGAAAGTACAAGCGACGGACTGTTTGTAGATAACAATTTATTTTTGTTTTTAAAT
>JAHBCN010020637.1:7500-14993 GCA_019359885.1 Listronotus oregonensis
GGTATATTGTCGAAGTGTGATGTCCTTGTTTTAAACACATTTCAGTTAAAAAATATTATATTGCGACAGGGTTAGGGGTTTAGTTCTTATAGCTCTAATGAAAAATGACACTTACTTGACGAAGATTTATGCAGTGTAACTACGAACGTATCAAAATTTTAGTACATTCGTTAGTGAAACAAATAACGAACAGTTGCATCATCAGCTGTATTGTTACATCCAGAAATTTTCTAAGCGACCCTCGTATTTAAATTCCAGATTTTAACCGCCGTTCCATTTACCCTGTTTCATTATACCCCATTGTTCTCAAACGAAAATACTATAAATTCTTATTCCTTGGTAAAAAACGCGGGTGTTAAAAAAATCATATACGCAAAGACTTGAACATACAATTACATAAAAAAAAAAAACCCAATATTCTATCTTGTTTATCTTTTTTTTTCCCTTTGTTTCCCCTTTTTTTCCCAAAAAAAATTTTTGGTTTTACAACAGACTTGTTTGGATCTATATTCAAATTACATTTGAAAATTTGTAAAGAAGTTCCTTCATATATTTTTCTTTTTTTGGGGAAAAACTCCTTAATTTTTTTTTGTCGAAATTACGTTTGAGACCAGTCGTTCCCAATAGTCATTAAAAATGAAGAGCTATTTGCCCTGTAACTGTATTTACAATTTTCAATTCTTTATTTCTCTATAAACAACTATGCTATTTGTTTTTATATAAACTAAGCAGAAACCTAATATTAATAATCATATTTCAATAATATTTTGCAAAAACATTTATTTTTTGTTTAGTAAAAAAAAACAACTTTTCTATAGAAATATGTTAAGTACATTTAAATGATGAATATTTTGTAGGAAAAATTGTTGCCTAAATTCTGTCATGAATTTATTTTTATTGTTGTTTGATAGAAAGTGTCAGATACGAAGTGAAGGGCACTTTTTAAGTCATACAACAATAAAAATTAATAAATACGTGGTTTCAAAGACAAGAGATTATGCATTCGAAATTTTCGAAATATTTCAAATGTACAGGGTATTTGATTATATTTACTCGACATCTGGAGCATTTATTTTTAAAAATAGAAAACATATTTTATATAAAAATTAAAGGTTTTTTCCATATTATCTTTTAAAATTATCAGTAAAAAAATATCGCATTAAAAAAATGGAAAAATATGGGCAACTTCAACATTTTTAAATGGAACACCCTTAATATTATGAGCTAGAACAAAAGATCTTTTTTTCTGATTTCAAATATATACACATTGATGATATTTAAGTAAACCGTTTTTGAGATATTTTAGCTTAAATTATAAATAAATGAAAAAAAAAAAAAAAATCAAATTGGTATCTATCAAGGAAGCCATGAAAACAATAAAATTGTTATGCTGCTGAATTTGGTAGGGGTTTGCTCTGGACCAATAATGTTTGTTCTTGCGATAAAATATTTCTGTTATAGTAAAGTAAAACAAGTGGGTAACTAAAATTTTATTTAAAAACTCTGGATCCTGATGCATAAGCATATTTCCAATACATACTTACGTCGGTCCTGCCTGTTTTGTTTAAAATATTTTGGACGGACATAAATTTATAGGGATGAAATTTGTAAAATTATAAACTTGAATAAATTTTACAATTTGTTCTATTAAGTTCAGATGCCGCGTCGAAGATTGATATTTCATGATTTTCTAAAATTAATAAAAGTAGTAAGTGCTAGTCCAATTAAAAAAGTATAGTTATCCTGAAAAAAGGATATCCAAATCTTTGTTTTCAGTTCGTGTTACAGTCCTTTCCTCTATTTTTGGGCTTCTCCGATCACATATTATTCTTACTCTATACTTAATAGTGTCTATAGATGGTTCACCTATTTGCTGGAAATGATCCAGGTAAGGTTGATAAAACCTATATTTTTTCTGAAAACGTATTTTTGTTTTCCTGTTTTTCTTTTTATAACTTTGTGAATTCTCTATGGCTTTTATAGCAAGCCGTTGCTGGTTTAAGTCTAGTTATATAATTCGATGATATTTCGACCAAACTCAGGTAAATTTAGTAGTCCTTATTAATAAACTACCGTACACTCCAGAGATAGTTATAATTCAATTAGCTCAGTTTCTAAAACGGAAAACTCGAAACTCCCACATTTATTTTACGTAATTTCAGTTATTTCTCAACTATTTTAACTAAACTGACGTGTTAGAAACACGGAACAAACATAGTTCTAAAGTTGTTTAAAAGTTGTAACGAGTCCATAGACACGCCCTCTCGTGCAGGTCTAACTTCCCTAGTTATTTTTAGCTTTCTCTAATGGCACCAAATAAAAAGTTTAAAACAATTACCTTTTTTTCATAAAAAATTTTTAGCAATTTTTTTCCCAAATCATTTAATGAATTATTTATACAATTCTCAAAGCTTATCGGAAGCTTCAAATAACGACTGTAATTTCAGTAAAATAAGCAGGATAAAAAAGACAAAAAAGGTTCCCTGTAATTTTTCTCTATAGTTGATTTTTTCAGTTATAAACAATTTAAAATTGAAAAAAAAAACATACGGGTAAAAACTATTATTTTATTAATTTATTCAAGACTATTATTTTTTAATTGTTGTTTTTAAAGGTAAATATTTTCAAAATTAAAATTCAATTTTATTTACATTATTGTAAAAACACAAGAATTTACTAATTCAGTTAGACATTATTGGACTGACATACAGGGTAAGACTATAATGGTAATAAATAATATTTTAACTTTTTTACCGTTATATTTAACAAAATATATTCATTATTAAACTCTTTAAAGAAGCATATAAAAAAAGTGTTTGGCTTAATATGATCTTTAAATTAATGATTTTAAATATTAATTTTCTTTTTTGTTTTTTCTGAAAACCCCTTGAAACGTTGCTAAAAAGTAGACAATAATGGTGCTAAGAGAGATAGAGAAAGAAATAATTTACGTAAATAATAAACATGATTAAAATTTAATAATTTATCAAAACTAGTATATTATATTATATGGATTAAAAGCATCTTTTTTTTACCAGCAATTTTTGCAGTTGCGGAACTAAGCGCAGCCGAGCGAATGAAACATTGCAAGTAAAAATATACATATAATACATATCTATTTTAATAGTAATAACACTAATAACATTGAATAAAAATGAAAGGTGGCTATGAAAAACAATTTATTGTCATTGGAGTTTATTTAAC
The DNA here is from genome assembly GCA_019359885.1 of Listronotus oregonensis. Classification (NCBI taxonomy): domain Eukaryota; kingdom Metazoa; phylum Arthropoda; class Insecta; order Coleoptera; family Curculionidae; genus Listronotus; species Listronotus oregonensis. The sequence goes on from JAHBCN010020637.1 coordinate 10,705, forward strand.
TTACAAAATCTTATTTTGACGCATTATACAAATTCGAGTAAATTATTATTATTTATTAATTGAATTAAATTAATTTAAGAAAATCCTTTAAATGTTAAATAAACCTAATTTTTAATTTTAATACTTTTGGCTAACATTTATGTAACTTTAACCAATTTCTAGGTAATAATTAACGTTATTAGGAAACTCTAATGTCAATAAATTGTTTTTCATAGACATCTATCATTTTTATTCAATGGTATTACAATTAAAATACATGCCAAAATGAGTTTTCAACGAATAACTTTAAACGTGTTAGGAATTTCGATAGGGTGATAATTAGAAAAATATTTGTTTTTTAATTCTGCATCTAACGACCTAAAAATATACAGGGGCTCATATTTAAAATAGGAAAAATAAAGTGCTTTTAAATTTGAAGAGTTTGACACTAAATTTTGGACACCCTACTGATATTACGTTACTTAATAAGTTCCTTGTTTAATTCTATTAATCAAGCACTATTGGTATTTTTATTCATTTTTAAATTCAATGCTGCAAAACAGTTTTTTTTTAATATTTTATTTTTTTTCTCTGAAATTACTGAACCGATGATGATAAAATTTTAGAGAAAGATAGATGACTACAATGGGTACCTAAATATACAAAAAAATACACAGGGTTCCATTTAAAAAAATGCACCCTCGTGACGTCACACTTTTGTACACCCTGTATATATATATATATATATATGTTCATATATATATATATATATATATATATATATATATTTATATATATATATATATATATATATATATATATATATATATATATATATATATATATATATATATATATATATATATATATAATATATATAATATATATATATATATATATATATATATATATATATATATATATATATATATATATATATAATATATATATATATATATATATATATATATATATATATATATATAAATATATATATATATATATATATATATATATATATATATATATATTTTTAATATATATATATATATATATATATATATATATATATATATATATATATATATATATATATATATATATATATATATATATATATCAAACCAAAAGGGGGGGATGGTCTTTTTTTAATTATTGAAAAGGGATTGGTGGCCTGGATTTAGTAATAAAACCCTTTTAAGTTTTCTTTTAATTTTTCCTTAAAGATGTAGTTCGCAAGACAAATATGGAGATAAATCTTGATTATCCGCATGGATACTGCTTGTTCTCACATAGCAACCCACTTTGGTGAGTTCAATCTTTTTTAAGTTTTTAGGTAGGTTTTCTAACTGTAAAAAACTTTACTTTTAGTTAGTCCTGAAGAAGGGAGAAAGGAATAAACTCTCGAAAGCTTGACAAAACAGAAAAGGGTTTTCATTACTAAATCCAGGTCACCAATCCCTTATCAATAATTAAAAAAAAAGACTGCATCCCCACTACTCTCCTCTATATATATATATATATATATATATATATATATATATATATATATATATATATATATATATATATATATATATAAATAAATTGTATAAATTTATTTTAAATTCTAGTATTTGGTTTTTTCGAAAAAACAGAAAAATATTTTCTGTATGCAGGTTGTTTTAAATATGATCTCACGTCATTTTGTTAAATGAAGCACCCTGTATATTATATCATATTTGCATTCTACGGGAAATTCTAGGTACGTTTGATATAGCATACCCTAGGTCCCTTTGTCACCGTTTAAAAAAAATTGACATTTGAAAAATTTAATTTTTATTTTTAAAACAACGATATGAAATACTTAAATTAAATGTTCAAAATTTGCTTCCTACGCAGTTTAGCAATATTCAAGAGGATAATCAAATTTTCTCTGAACACTCAGCACTTCTTTTCGTACTATTTTTTTAGGTCTTTTAAAGTCGCAGAAAGAAAGATAGAGGATGTGTTTACTGTCTTGGACATTGGCAAACTGTGAATGGAGCAAGCAGAAAAATATTTAATTTTAGTTTGTTTTTTCGTTGTTAAAAAAAACTTGCAATGTTTCAAATGTCAATTTTTTTTTTAAGGGTATGCTATATTAAATGTATCTAAAATTGCCCATAAAATTTAAATATGAGATAATATACAGAGTGTTTTATTTTAAAAAGTAAAAATAAGACCATATCTTTTATTTAAAACACCCCATAAAAAAATTGGGAAAAATGCAAAACTGAAAGTATTAATTAAAGCATTTTTTTCAAAAAAAAAAAAGAATACTGGAATTTTACGTGAATTTATAAATTACTCTATGGACGCACTGTGTGCATATATACGTATTTTTTATGAATAAAATAAATTATTTTGTTTAATAGTGAAAAAGTTTTTTTTATTGTCACAAAATATAAATCGCATCCCTTAGTTATGAGGAGCCAAGTCTCGCAGAAAAAAATGATTTAATCTTATGGTTTTTACTTTAAGAAGTGATATTAATTAACTACTTTATATTCATAGCCACAACAACTTAAAAAAACGGATTTCCTTTTTGAGTCAAAAAGTATTTCTCCACTTCAAATCTAGTGACTATGTTTGGGGATTGGCGTCTCCAGTGGCGTACCAAGAAAAAAGTTTGGGGGGAGGGGCAAACCACGCCCGCCGGAGGCCAGCCCGTCAAATCCAGAAAATTTTGGGGGTGCTACGCCCAAGTTTTACCAAGAAGTCGTTAAAATCGCTAAAAGAATGAGGATTCGGCGCCCCCTTAAATGACAAATGGGGGGCGACCCCGTGCGCTACGGCCGAGGTCTTAAAAAAATCTTTCTCAAGTCTTTTAATTGGGGGGGGGGCAAATGCCCCCTTCTTGGGTATGCCACTGAGTGTCTCCCACAACATATTCTTGAATTAAAACGAAAAAGAGCCGCGAGCCTTATTAATGTTCCTACTTACCCCAATCTGTAAGAAATCTGCCCCTTTTTTCTACGTATTTTTGCGGCGTCTGTTCCACATAGTTTGTCAATATAACTTCTTACCTTGCAAGTCCCAGTGAAGCTAGACCTTGCCACTTTCACGTATCTTTAACAGTCCCTGTGGATAATTCTCCAATTTTCTTTTTTGTTCGCTTCATCATTTTAAGAGTATATAGTTTGTGGAACCCATTGCCTGCAAATATCTTTTGTTATACTTTAAATCTTTGAATCCCATGGTAAAGATCTGTATTTATTTTCATTTAAAAATACTGTAAGCAAAAACAAATAAATAAAAAGTATTCCTATTTGTCAGTTGCCTTTGTAACACAGAGAAATACTTGAACAACTTATAACTTTATTCGGTTACAAAAAAAAGAAGACAATAATTCATACTACCATAAGAATCTGATATTCTCATCGAGGAATTTAATAGAATATTTCGGTAATACGCCCGAAATACTAGAAAAAATTTAAGACAAAACTCCAAGTCTTACTTGAATTTAATAGAATATTTCGGAAATTCTTCCGAAATACAAGAACACATTTCGAACACTCTCTACGTAATCACAAGCTCACAAAGCATGTCGATGTATTAACGTCATTAAAGTTGCATAGCGATGGGCGGCTTTCTTTGTTTCGCTGTTTTTGGATTGGTAAAAAAAATTGTTTTCAATTTATTAAGGCGGTGTTGTCACGACTGAAAGGGAAATTTGCTGTTTAAATTAAGATTTTTATCATTTTATGAAAATTTAGAAGAAGCGTTTTCCCACTTGTGGCTTTAAAAAATAGCTTCAGTTTGCAAGAAGTGTTCTTGCGACAAAGATCTTTACCTATATTATTTAGTAATAAATCAGTCGGTAAATAGTTATATCGTATACGAAGTTGACGTAGGAACTAGGAAGCATTTAAATTTAACCAAAGGTCTAACATTGACGCCAGTAACATTTTAAGTTAATCATGTTCTATTTCAAAATAAAGCGATTTAAATAGCATGCGAAATGCATTTAGTCCGTAAGCTTCTATAAACCTAGTTGGATTATATCCAGGTGTACTAATCAGTGCAAGCAATATTTTTAATGTAGCGATTATAATAACATTGGTCGAAATTTTCACACATAAAGTTTTATAAAATAACAAAAAAATCAAATATTACAAGGGAGTTTTGATAAATTCTCGGCTTATAAATCAAGATTTAGAGTTTTAAAACTATTTTTATTTTTAAACATAATCTTCCTTTAAAGTAGTTCATTTAGAGTCGTACACAAAATTATCGCCTAAAGCCCGGCCCGTCCATAATTCAAATTCCAATCTCGGATGAAATTTTTT
>JAHBCN010020638.1:0-15000 GCA_019359885.1 Listronotus oregonensis
AGTAAGTTCCGGGGCCAAAACCATATTATCATTTTGCCGGGGAAAAAAGTAAATAGTCCACTGATAAAAAAAAACCCGAAAAAGTACACAACTTTTAAAAAAACTGCAAATCGGACTAAAGCCCCAAAAACGCAACACGCTTTTTTAAATTTTTCCTGTCAATCTGAAATTTCTAGATTGTCGTGAGTACGAGCCTGAATAACTGACACACTCTGGGGGACAAAGGGGAAATAGGTAGTCCCTTCTTTTAACAGATGGCCAATACACGACAGAATAATTCGTTGGTTCGAAAGTTCTGGTGTCTTCCCTCATTTCCCCGTGGCAAAAATTTGGAAAATTTAAAAAAGGGTGGGGAAACCCACAAGTCGTTCCTTACCTGTTGTTAAAAAAAATTTGCATACCTCCTTAAAACGTGTTTGTGCGTTTTAAGTTTAAACTCTTTTCGTTTTTTGATTTGAATTTTCTTTTATGTGAATTAGTAGTATGGAAAAAAACAAAAAATTATTGAATGCAAAAAATTTAAAAAGATCAGGGAAATTTTTATTTTTTGTAATTAGCCCAGAAAAAGGCGCTATGTTTGATTTGCAATAAAACTTTCTAAAAAATTAACTTAAACGTCATTATGAACAAAACATTTTCAAAATTCTCAAAATATACGGAATTTTGGGGACAGAAAAATTCGAAGCTACAGCGCGTTTGAAATCCCAATCTTCATTTACAAAACTCAAAAAAAAAAAAGAGGCTAAACTCGTCCAGCTTTCGTGGGTCTTAAAAGCAAAACGTGGAAAACCTTACCGTGGAGAAATATCAAAAATGAAATTGCGTAGCCGAAGAAATTCCCCAAAAGGAAATTTTTAAAAATGTCGTATGTCAAAACCTTGGCTCGAAGGGTGAAAACATCGCTGAAAAAAATCCTCAACTGTTCAAAAAATGGACATTTTTTGGTTTTTTTTTGGATGAGTAACGGATGTGTCAATACTGCTCGGTGTTGTTTTTATTTAGGAGAGTAAAATATAATGAAAAAAATTCTTTATATTAATTTCTGGCACAAACTGGTACAGATATTTTTAAAAAAGGGGTTGAAACCCCTTTAAAAAAAACCTTCGATGGAAAAACGAAATTTTACAACTAGGGGCAAAAAATGATGGGAAAATAAAGGGGGGGTCCTCTTGTGTCAAAGGCTTGAAAATGACGGTGTTCAAAACCTTTGTCTTTTTTATTATCAACCATCTTTTTGGGGGAAAAATTTTTGGATATCTGACGTTCAAACCAGTCAAACAACTTTAATTTTTGATCTTTTGGGCTGAATCACCGACAACCACAATTTTTGAAAGATTGGGCGACCTTTTCATACTGCTGTACGCTGGTTATTGGGGGGAAAATCCTTACTTTTAATTCAAATCAAAATTTTTTTTAATAAAAAACCCCCTCTTCGAAATTTCAAAAAACGCATGGCTGTGGAAGTTAGCATTTATGTTGTTTGAAAAAATGTGAACGAAATGAATTTGGGATTGAAAAAAAAAAGCATCTTCCCTTTTAACCTAAATCTATTCCGGAAAATTGAGACTTTTTAAAATACGAATAAATGTTTTTACTTTTAAAACTGTGAAATATTCAGCCACACTACAGACCGAGTTTCCTTTGTTTTCAAACGAAATTTGGGGCTTTTAAGATAAAATTTTTATACTCGTTTTCGGACTTTTTTTGCCATTAAAAAAAATTAAAATTTTTTGAATCCTTTTTCTGCATTAAACCCACCCCGGGGAATTCAAATGGAAATGATTTCTACGAGTATAAATTAAAAACAAAAATAAAACTCTCTTTGTTGGGAATTTTTTTAAATCTTTTTAAAACAATTTTAAATTTTTTAAAATTTCCCGTTTTTTTTTTTTACTCTTTTTTTTAAAAAAAAAAAAAAAAAAAATTTTTTTCGAAATTAACTTTACATCTTAAATTTCTTTTTAAAATTGGACAAGTAAAAAGTCCCCAACTACAAATTTTTCGTGGAAAATCTAATTAATAAATCTATTATATTTCTTTTCATTATTTTGTTATAGTTATTGATTATTTAAAATGAAAAAAGTTGTTGAAATTTTTTTTTAAAAATTTTTTGTTTTTATATCTGTTTAAAATTTTTTATTATAATTCTTTCTCTTACAATTCGGTTTCTTTTTCAATTTATCCAAAAAAAAACAATAACCCCAAAATGTTATGGTTACGGGTTGCCCCTGACCATATCAATGTAGATGTCATAAAATAATTATTCAACATAAAATTAGAATACTTCTGTAAAAAAAAATTTAATTTTATAAAAATTATTTTTCTCAAAAAGGGGTTTTTCAATATGGTAGCTTGGGGCCGGAAAAAATCCCCCGGGGCCGGATTGGCCCTCGGGCCTAGTTTGGAGACCCCTGCCTTAAAGTGTAGTTGATATTGTTTAATTCCCAAGATTGAAAATTATAATTTATCCCAAATTTCCTTGTAGCTTTTTTCTAATTTTTATATTGTTTTTTTCTCACATTTTTTATTACCCAATTTTTTTTTCTTTTGCAAAAAAACGTCTGGAAATCTGCAATCTTATTCTTAATAGAAAGTGCAAGTATTGTTTTCACACAAGGACTGCATGCAATTTTATCTTTTTATTATATTTTTATTCTAATCATAAAACATCATTGCATTATAAAACGTAATTTATGTGCTTATTGTTTTCAATTTTAATAAATTATTTGAAAGTGTGAATGGATTATTTTTGTTTGGCGTACCAATTTTACTACATATATAATTTTATCAAGATAATGTTACAGGGAGTAAAACTACAGAATAAATATTTAATAGGCCAAGCGGCAGGTTGGTAAAAACCATTTAAAATTGTCAGTGAAGATTTTATGTTATTAAACGCTTTATTAACATTCTGTAAAGATGATGAGACATTTACCCCTTCACCGAGATAAGCGTTAGTAGTGGCGAGGCGGAGAAGGTGCAAAAAAGAGTTTTCAGATAATAACTTTTATTTTACCTCAATCGTACAGCGTACAGCATAAGCAGGTTTATTCTCAATTAAAGCTGACTGAATTCTCTACAAAAAAGGGTTATTTACTTTTTTTGTAAGATGCATACTTTCGGAGTTACAGTCTCGTAAAGTCGAGCAGATTTTGATGACCAGTAAAAATTCAGTAAATAACGTTGAATTTTCGTTCCTCATATTCCATAGTTAACTTACTTATGATTCTTAGTCCTAAAAACAGTTTAAGCCAATTTATCCTGCAGGAATTTGTAAGTTTTAACAATTTATTAATATTATGTTTACCTACAACACATAATTGTTAATTCCATCGTCGTCCTTTGGTCTTTCTCATTACCCATCATTTTGCCATATACTGTATAACAGTGGCGGCTCGTGGGTTAAAAAGTAAGGGGGGTTTTTAAACCCCCCATGTTTCTTTAAAAAAAAAAAAAAATTAATAAAAAAAATAGCAGACTTAAACAGGGGGTTGGCACCTCCACGTTTTTTTTTTATGAGCTTAGCATTAAATGTTCTGGTAAAACTCCTTTTTATACTTGACACAGATTGTTTATTTTTAAATGAAATTGGCCTTTTTTTTTTTCCTTTTTCAGCTAAAGATCAGCCATCAAACGGCTCTGCAATTAAACTTTGCAGAATTCATTTTAAACACATAAAAGATTTCTAAAAATGCAATTAAGTACTGCGCGATAACCAAAATGACAAATTAAACCAGTCTTTTTCAAAATGGGCGATAACGCCCCCGGGGGGCTGGTGGTCTGAAAAGGGGGGGGTAAGGGACCCGAAAAAAATGGGGGGGGGACTGATGTGATTTTGGGGGGGGGGTGGGTGAATTGTAACTTTAGCTCTTTGTATTTTAAAATTCACTGAAATTAAAAACCTTCTACTACACCTCCATTTATTGTTATATTTTTATCCTATTTTTTTTTTTAAAATTTTAAAATTTTAAAAAAAAATTAAATGTTTAATATTTTTTTAAAAATTTGTATTTATATCTTAACATATTTAGTAATAGGCCTCAAACACTGAAAGATACTCTTGTCTCCCCAAAAAACGCAGGTGATCCCACCTTCGAAGACACATGTTAAAAATATGTATATATTGTTATGGTCAAGCAGAGCACTTGCCGAACGCGATATTTTTTTTTGTACCTAATCTATAAAAATAAAGAAAACATAAAATTAAAATTGAAGGTTCAATTATAAATTCACGTTTGGCGCAAAAATATTGTACGATTTATTACTGTATTTTAGTCCGTCAACGTTCGTCGGTCCGTGTTTGCGGAGTGCAGGTGCCGAAATCAACCGCGGGTCCGGGGGGTCCGGCGACTGACGTGATAGACTGTGTGGTTCCGAAAGATTCGTTTAAAAAGAACGAATCAGAGCACTGATTCGAATAAATTAATTTCTTGTTTTTTTAATGGATTTGAATCGTTTTTGAGCCACTTGCTCGATCGCTCTGCGATGAATAACGAACCTAGTTTGGATGATTCGTTTCGTTCATAAGGTCACTAAGTCAGATTCGGACTCGAACTCAAAATTCGGATTTTATGGGGCAAATCGGTCGTTTTTGTGCTACGACCTGGCAAGTGGGGGGAAAAATTTATGCGTATTGGTGGTTCGAGTCGTTTGGCTATATATTTTTGGCAATTAAAAAAACTTTTTTTTTTTTTTAAGTTTTTTTTTTAACAAAGATTTAAATTTTTTGGGGTACATTTGTAGGTTTTATTAATTAGGGTTTTTTAAAAATTTTTTTCCCCCAAAATATTTTTTTAAAAAATAATTATCCAAAAAAAATAAATGTAAATAATTTCTTTTTTTAAAGATAACTCTAAATTTTTGTAATTCAAAACCACCGAGTCCGACCGGCATCATAATAAACTGAATCGGTTGCGAACGAATCTTTTCAAGTGAATGAATCAAATTAATCGATTTAGAAAAATTTGAACTTCCCACCTCTGCTGACGTTCGGCGCACCCCGTTTTGCACTCGCTCGCCCCCGCCACTCCGCCCGCCCCCTCGATACCCCGATACTCTTAATATTAAAAAGTTGAATTATTATTAATTGCTCAATGTTGATTATTGTTAATTTTAAAAAAAAGGTACTATTAATATTATAAAGTTGCATTAATAGTGCTCTCTCTGGTAAGAAAAGTGTCGTTTAAATATAGGTTTATTTAATTTTTAAACCCCCAGGCGAGTCGGGACAATATGTTATTGATTTTTTTAAGGAAAAAAAAAGGGGGGGCGCTACAAAATAACTTTTTTTTCAAAGTGGGCGTTAGGAAATAAGTTTGGGAACCCCCTAATTAAAAAACGTTTGCACTGTAACTAAAAACCTCATGCCGCTTATGAGCGCCAAATGCCAAGATAGGCAACTCCATATCTTACGCTTATGGGAAAACCCAATTGGGTTTGTTTTTTGATTGAACCATCACATCGGCATCGGCTTCAGGGGGAGGGGGATTAAATTAATTTTTTTTAGCGAAAACAGTCAATTTTTTAATAATTATTTATTTCCAGATAATATAAATCAGATTTTAATTTAAAAAAAAATGTGTAACTATGTAATATTAAAATATATATTTTTAAATTTTTTATTTTAAACCTTTTTTGGGGGGTTCCAAAACCGCAAACCTAAGGAAGAGCCGCTACTGCTGTATAATGATTTGTTTTTACACTCCGCTAGTACAAGATTGGCCTCAACATCTTCCGCCTATTCTTAAGCAATAAAAAACGTTTTTTTTTCTTTCTGAAAAATGCCGAGGTGGTGTCATGCTCACTTAAGGCGTGCATAAATAGTATGTGCTCTGCAACTTATTTTATATATCTTTTGAAAAGGTTAATCATTTTTTTTTTTCCCCCCTTTTTTGGTTTTACAATAAATATGAAAGATAAATCCAGGGCCGTCAGCAATACTAGAAGGTTGACGTCTTCATCAACTTTCATAACGAATTTATTACTGCTCGATAGTTCAATTTCAGTATCCACTATTATTGAGTCCGCATCTTCACTTGCTTGTTCACAATAAATCCTGCAGTTTAAAGTTTCTTCCTTAACAACAAGATCAGTCAGCTCTTGTTTTTTTTTTGTTGGGCAGGAACTTCTTCTGTGATAAAGTTACTGCCATCGTCTCATCGAACGTAACAGTAACAGTTACATACTTCTGTAATCTACAAAGGCGTTTTGCAGACTTGGTACTTTTGTTTTTAGCATCATCACGGTAACCATCAAGAATGATCACACGGTTCTGTTTATAGTAATTCTTTAAAATTTTGGTACTTTAAATATGTCAAAAAAATTTCCCCCATCAAACAACCACAAAGAAGAAACCAGCGTTTTCCCTTTTTTTAATGCTAATCGGATTTTCAAAATTGGGAAATACACTGAAAAAAAAAAAACCAAACAAAAATTTGACTTTGAAGAGATTTTCTTTTTTAATAGTCCAAAGGGGAAATCTCAACCCCAAACCCCCCAATTTTTTAAAAATAATCGGTTTTTTTTGGGGAACACCCATTCTATTGGTTCAATGGAAATTTCTTTGTTTAAAGAACAACCAATTAAATTTGTTCTAGTGAAGATTTAATTCTTGACCCCAAAACTTTAAATATTTAGTGGCAAGAGCTTCCGGACTTGACATTAAAGAATTATTCTTGTTCCAAATAAGGGTTGGTTTTTTAAATTTTAAAAACTTTCTCTGAGTTCAATAGCTTAAATATCTAGCCCAAAAACCCAGACTTGGTTTAAGAAAATTATTCTTGTTTCAAATAGGGATTGGGTTTTTAAATGAAATCTTTCTCTGAGTTAAAAGCAAAATATCTGGTCAAGAGCTATCGGTTTGGTTTTTGAAAATTATTCTTCAAATCGAGATTTTTTAATTTAAAAATCTTTCTCTGAGTTCAATAGCATTAAATATCTGCGTCAGACTTTCGGATTGGAAAAAAATTTTCTTTTTAAATTCGTTATTAATTTTAATTTAAAATCATTTCAGGGGTTTTAAAAGCATTAAATATCGTACCAAGAGCTTTTAGCCTTAAAAAAAAAAAGTTCTTGTTCCAAGAGACTTTTCCCCTTTTCCCCCCCTTGGACCATCCTCAAGCCTTTTTTTTTGTTTTAAAAATCCAAATCAAAAAAAAAAAAGTTTTTAAAAAAATGTTTTTTTTATAAACTTAAAAAATAGTTAAATTGTTATAGGTAGGCACATGTTTTGTTATACAAAAAAAAAAAAAATGAAGCTCGGCGGATTTTGACCATAGAAAATCTCATGTAAAGGGTGATTTTTTTATCATGGGAAATGTGTTTTTCTCATAAACGGCTGCAAATGAAAAAAAAAACAAGCTTAAATTAACAAATTATTAGAAAACATTGGGAACGTTGCTTATTCAAGCCATGAAATGCCAAACGAACGATATCGTATTATCTCTTCCTAATGTATTTTTCTCCCTTTTTTTTAATTTAAATCCCTTATTTTATACATTTTATATGGGAAATAAAGAAATTTTTTATTTTGTGATAATTTGAGTGAAAAATTAATTTTTTCGACCCTACCTATGTGTTTTAAAAATATGTAACAAATAAGGTGAAAAAAAATAATAAAAATATTGCTGTCTAAAAGGACGTTAAACGCACCGAAGCCATCTATTTTTAAAATCGTCTTGTGACAAAATTTTTGTTTTTTCTCCCAAATAATATTAGAAAAAAAACCATGTTTTAAAAAGTTATTTTAGTCCAATAGCCATTTTGGTCAACTGAAAGACATTAAAATTTGCCCAAAATCTTGTCTAAAGAAAGTTTACATTTGAGTTGCCGTTATATACCTTGAAACATTTAAAATTATCATTTTTGTACGTTTTCTTAATGACCATGGTGTATATGTTAAAAATAATATAAATATTATACATGAGCCTATAAATTTTATACAGTTGCTATAAATACCATGGTGTTATACCTATTTATTGTACTATAATGACAAACTTATCCGGCTTTAATTGTAACTTCAAACAGGTAAAAATATCAGCCAATTGGCCATTAAATGTTAAACAAAAACATCCATTTTTATATTAACATAACTTTTGTTAAATGTTGCCACTGGTTAATTTTTTGGTTTTGTTCTTTTGACTGATCGTACAGTCATAAAATGTTTCTAATATCATGGCGTCCATTACCGGCGTTAGACTCGACCTTCAATTTTAAGATAATAAAAACAATATTTCAAATTTACATAATGTCCTCCATCCTCAAGCAATTTTTACAAAATACCATACTTGCCTTAAATTTTGTCACAAATGGCGAAAACGGCCTGGTCCAAAAATTTTTTTATTTGCATCCCATTCCCCCACGTTACGCCACCACCTCAAAACGTAAAACCGGATCAAAATACTTCGCGAATTGCGAAAATGGGAATAGTGGCGTGAGCATTTGTGGTGGGGATTGTTGTTCTCGCGCCAAAAGCGGACGACTGGAAATTTATATTTTTTTCTTGCGCTAAAAGCTGGTTGCATCGGTTACCGTGATCTTGTCAAAAGATCTTTCAAATAACGCGGTCTTTTCCCAATAACATCGAATTTTAAAGCAAAAGCTTGAATTTTATATGCAAAACATTTATCCTTGAATCAAAAGCTTAATTTCCCGATTTTAAAACAAGAACTTTGGATGTTGTTGCAGTAAAAAAAAAACAAGGAATATTGTTTTTGTTTCAAAAGAACCATTTTGCTAGCTTCAATATAAATTCTTTTAACTTAACTAACATTCGCTTGAAGCAAAATATTTTCTCTTGTCTACAAGAAGTGACGATCAAAAACAACTCAAGAGCGTTGGGGACTTTGAGCCAAAACGCTCTATTTTTTCAGTGTATAAGATATAAAGGAAATCTGATGGCACGTTTTCGAGTTCAATTTTTAAAATAACTGTAATGGTAAAAGTAGAATCCAGTGGCGTACTTAATTATTTTTTATCAGTTACGGGTTTAAAAATATAACATTGCCTTTTTAAATGAGACACTCTGCATACCTACATATTACATATCTATGGATACCACATTAAAATTTAAGCGAAACCTCATAAGATTTAAATTTTGCACACCCTGTATAAAATCTATATTGCAATAAACTAAATAATTCCTAAGTTAATTATTTTTATAAAAATCATAAATCTTTTTAAATTATTAGCTAATTGCAACTTTTTTATTCATTCCTAATTTCAATTAACTAAATAAGCATTTTGTTAAATATTCTTTAAGGTTCCACGGGAAAAAATACACAAGATGGTCATTTTACATTTTTAAGTACCAACAAAGCACGGTCCTGTTCAGTCCTTATTGGATGATGTACGTCACCTTCGTGTATTGTCCCAAGATTTAAAAAATAATAATAACATGGTATTTTCTATGTTTAAAAGTCTTTTGGTAGCTTAATTGTCTAAAAATATATTTATTTAGCTTAAAAATAATCATTTTACTATAATAATATTTTAAACCTGTTAAATAAATAAAATGATAGGACTCAGATACTTAAAATATGTTGATAAGTGTGATGAACTATGTCTATATAAGGTAATGTAAACGTCGTTGTAAACATTAACAAAACTGGCTGTGTTTTATCTTTTTACATCCTATTAATAGGAAATCTACGATTCATAATGAACTAAGAAAGGCTATATATTATGCTTTCCAAAAATGGGGGTAACTCAAAATATACAACTATTCAATAAACTAGCCACATAAGCTACAAAGCATGGGTGTCCAAAGTAAAATTTTCAATTTTTTGGGCTTTCTTAAAGATGTTTTATTCTATAATCACCCACTATAATTTTTTTTGTTGTTTTATAGTTAGATCAGTATAAGAAAAAAAAATTGGTTCTTAAAAAAAAAACAAAAAGTATTAAAAAAGGGTTTTATTTGAACTGGCGGCCTTTTTTTTTTTTATAATGAGCCGTTTCCGTATGTTTAAAAATAGCCCAAAAAAAGCAAAGACGGTCGCCAGTTTAAATAAAATTTTTTTCCTTTCTTTTTTTTAAAAAAACCAAATTTTTATTCTATACTGATCCACTATACGTGCTAGGTATAGCGGATGGGGGAAAAAAAGACGAGTAATCTATTTGAATTAACATTGTTATTAACGATTTTTTTGATTGGATTCCAGCTTTGAGTAACCCCCGAAAAACGCCCCATTTATGATCTGTAGCTCGTTTCATTTTTTCGTCAAAAGGTATCAGACTGCCCAAAACTCTTTAACTTTTAAAAAAAGACAAGGCATTTTTCAATTGCCTTTTATTTTTAAGATACAAAATGGGTATTTGGTGTTGTGCAAGCAGGGGCAATCTAAGTCAGGTTGGGGGATGGCTCAAGAAAATAAAGTGGAAGATTCTATTGTACGTAAAAGAAAGAAAATCGAGGATAACAAAGTACAGACTGGCACAGGCCAGTACTGAGACTAAAGGTACCCCAGCATTGATTTGGTAAATGCTAGAAGAGTGACCATCTACCAGGACAGATATATGACCATTAGAAGAAAACTAGAGATCTAAGCTCAAGTTTAGGTGGAAAAGCGTTATAGGTACGTTATATTAGATGAATTCTTAATATTAACATGCAACGACCATACCACATCGGTCCACCAGTTCTCGTTTGATCACTGAAGTTAAGCGATGTCGGGCACGGTTAGTACTTAGATGGGTGACCGCTTGGGAACACCGTGTGTCGTTGTTTTTTTAAATATTAATCCAGAAGTAACTAAATAGGTAGGTTTTATTAGTTGAATTCTTAATATTTGTATGCAACGACCATACCACATCGGTCCACCAGTTCTCGTTTGATCACTGAAGTTAAGCGATGTCGGGCACAGTTAGTACTTAGATGGGTGACCGCTTGGGAACACTGTGTGTCGTTGCTTTTTTGACTTTTTTAGTAATAAAACAGAACTAACAAAAAAGGTACGTTAAATTAGTTGCATTCCTAATATTAGTATGCAACGATCATATCACATCACAATACCAGCATTAGCTTGGTGAATGCGCCTTCAGAAAGGTACCTGATACAAAGCAAGCAGGTTTTTTCTCATCTTTTTCCTGCAAGAAAATTAAAGTAAAAAATAACATTATAATTTTAATAAAATTTAATCCTTTCAAACTTCGGTAATAAGCAATCTAAGAGAACTTGAAAGATCATTGATCGGTGGGTTTCTGAATCTGTAGAGCCTGTACATCTTTGCTACCCAGGGCGAACCCCCGCCCCAGATCTCGGCCGTTGTTTCAATTTCTAAAGCCACCAAGGCACTTAGAAATGTTCCTTTCATAATGTATATACCGTATATAAAATGTATCTTAAGAATGTTGTAAATAAGTTAGTCATAAACAAAGCTATTTGTAAGTAAGTAAGTAGATCATATCACATCGGTCCACGAGTTCTTGTTCTGTCGTTCATGTTTTTCTAAATATTTTAAAATGTGGGAATTGATGAACTTTTTCTTTACGTTACAAAACTAAGAGACATAAGATCTCTATAATCACAAGGAAGAGTTTTGATCCTGTTTTAGCAAATAGGTTGCACACTCGAGGCTTTCTAACTTGCCGGAAAAATGTTGTTCTTATTGCTTTCAAACCTAGATTCCCTTATAGTTTCCCATACACGGTATAAACCTTCGATTAATCAGTTTGGGTAACCCTCTAGAAGATAACACAGTTATTAAGTTTATTTACATTAAACACCTATGTTTATTTTATGAGTTTATTTCATATAATATATGAAATACCGCTTTTAAAGTTTATGTTGGTGTGAAACGTGTGTTTAATATGTATTTGAAAATACCAGAAATATTAAAGAAAATTGATCTTTTTTTACGCTTATAACAAAGTGCTCGGTCAATAAATTGCATATGTTTTTAGTGTCCTTTATTTATATTAGTTAAAAAGAGACTAACTTATAGATTCGAGCGCGTAAACTATATTATTATAAGCAGAACTATAGGCGTTGCAGGACACGCGCTTATGCATTGTGTGGAATATTTTTAGTGCTATTTGTTTGCGGGTAACATTTCAATCACAGTTTAAAGTGTATTGTGTGTTTTATTTATGACATATTGTGAATTTCCAATTAACATTTTTCAAAGGGGGCCGAAGGTGTGTAAGTACGAGCAGTAAATTTACTGCGTATTATTATTTTAAACCGTTTGGTCACGTATAGAAGAAATAGCTTATATGCTAGATTTGTATGTTTTGATTATTTACAGAAGTAAATTTTCCATTTAATTATAACTTGGTAATTTAAAAAACTATATAGGGTAATTCAAATTAGACCCTCCCGTAAACTATAGGAGATACCAAAAAGGTTAAATTGGAGCAAAGTTGCGCATTTATAGGACCAACATTATCATGTTTAGATAGTTTTAAAATTCCGAGTATTTTCGGAGATATATGAGAGAAACTGAAATTTTGGAAATCGTTTTTGTTTTTTTCTGGCTCGATTTCAAAACAAATTTTTATAATAAATTGCGCATTTACATTGCCACTTTTTGTGCTCTTTGATGGTGCTTCCAGATTTCACATCCGACGTTTCGTCACTCGGCCACCATCATTAACTTTATTTTTTCTTATGAGCGCTATGTTGGATTTTTATGTGGGTAAATAGTCCTTTTTATTCTTATTTCAGCAATGTGTAATATAATAACACTTATATCTTGGACTTATATTGTCTTTATTTGTTAATTGATACACAACGTTTCGGTTAGTGATGTATCTCCAACCGTTTTCATGTGATAAATACAAACTATTCTTAAAAGCTATGACCTTATATAATATCCGTTGTTCACCGAAGCTTGACCGACTTGTCACGGTTTAGCAACGGTTCAGCAACGGCAGCCACAGATTTGGAATGTCTACACTAGGTTTGATTAATACATTTTGTTTGTTTGCAATTATTACAGCTTCTTTAAATTGTCTTTTTTTCCAGTGGGTTTCTTTATGAATAATTTTTCTTCCGACCATCGTATACGGTGTTGTTTTGACCACTAGAAATTAGAGTTAAAGAACACAAAAAACATACGGAACGAGGTGAGACGTCGAAATCAGGGAATGCGGAACAAGTATAGTCAAAACAACACCGTATACAATGGTCGGAAGCAAAAATTATTTATAAAGAAACTCACTGGAAGAAAAGAAAATTTAAGGAGCTGTAATAATTGCAAACAACCAAAATGTATTTAGCAAACCTAGTGTAGATATTCCAAATATCTGGCTGCCTTT
Organism: Listronotus oregonensis; assembly: GCA_019359885.1. Classification (NCBI taxonomy): domain Eukaryota; kingdom Metazoa; phylum Arthropoda; class Insecta; order Coleoptera; family Curculionidae; genus Listronotus; species Listronotus oregonensis. The sequence continues at coordinate 13,258 of JAHBCN010020638.1, forward strand.
GCTGAACCGTGACAAGTCGGTCAAGATTAGGTGAACAACGGATAGTATATAAGGTCGAAGCTTTTAAGAATAGTTTTTAGTCATCACTTAAAAACGTTAGGAGATGCATCACTAACGGAAACGGTGTGTATCAATTAACAAATAAAGACAATGAAAGTCCAAGATTTTAGTGTTATTGAAACCATAACATTGTTATAGATTTTTAGTAAAATTGAGCTATTTAAATAAAAAATGCGAGAAATAATATTAAAACTTTATTACAAAAAAGAAACAATTTAACAAAATTTGAAATGAATACGGCGGTTTTTACTAGTCATGAATAAAATTGCTTGTCAAAGGGACTTGCCTACAGGTTAATAAAACTTTATTTTGTAAACATACTGAAAAATATGATTTTTTTTAAGCTAAAAATAATACAGTAGAACGTCGCGTCGGTAAGTCAAACCCAAGGAAGTTTGAAGGTATATGGAAGGCCAATGCTGTAGAACAAAATTGTCTAGGCGTGCAGGGCAGCGGGAATAGGGGAATCCGCCCCGCGCAATGAATAGTAGGTCAGGTCCGGACTTCCATAATTCTTTGTTACTATCTATAAAGTTGACATCATTAAATGTCAAATTCAAACTACCTATACATTTACTGTTTTTTTTTTAATTTTTTGCACAAAATTGTTGGTTATTAAACGATATTATTATAGAATATGTAAAATTATTGTGTAATATTGAATTTTATTTCATCTGATTAAATATGGAAAGAATAGATGGCGCCACTTTACAGCCTTCTATTTAAATGGTCGATATTTTTGGAAGTTTTGTATTTTTACCAAAAATCTTAGTAAAATAAATAAAAACACGATTTTTTAAAATAAATTTCATCATTCATCTACTTATCACCAATTTTGTGATAAAAGAAGGGCAAGATAGTGTAAATGAGTTTAATCTAATTGTCGTATTTAAGGACTGATATCTGAAAAATAAAACGTTGAAAAAAAGTTACTTTAGATTTGTACCCAGCGGCTTTCACTTGACTTTAAAAAAATTTACTAAATTATTAAATGAAATAAGAGTACCTAAATGTAAACCTTATTTCTTTTTAATGATCCACAGAAATACACATACACTGTTATTTATCTAAAAAAAAGTTAAGATTGCCTTACTTTTCACCATTTCCTATGAAATTTTCATTTTCTATATTTCAAATTAAATTTTATTTATTGGTTATATATACCTAACGTTGCGTCTCATAAGAAGCACCTAATTTAAATATAAAAAAATTACCTAAAAAAAAAAATCCGGTATGTTACCCTTGGATTTGCAAGATAAAATCATACCAACCATACAAACAAACAATTTTTGTAAATTCATAAACTTCAAATGTGTTTTTAAAAACTCACGTAAAACCTTTGTAGCTCGTAGTTGACCTCTGGGGATCGATATGCACCACCTTGGGAATCAGAGTTAAGATCGAAGTTTAGGTAGAAGATTATGACCTAAGAAGTTTGTTAAAATGCCACTTATCAAAAACCTAAGATACCAATGTGTAGAGCAATGATCTGAGATTTACTAAAGATATTACAATTATGTGAAACAAATTTAAAAAGTTAGGAATATTTGTTATTTTTTATTTATTGACACGTGATTATAGAAGAAATATGTCATATTATTTACTTTGATTTCTTATATAAAAAATTTAAGCCCCATATAATATTTATATGATTTTTAAATTTTTACCTACACACATTTTTTT
>JAHBCN010020639.1:0-14842 GCA_019359885.1 Listronotus oregonensis
TTGGGATGCTTTTTTATCTTGTCTCTTCCATGCCATCCGCGCCGAACTCGCCCATCTCTTTCTAACAAAAATTAATTTTTAAAAAAACCAGTATAAATTATTATATTAATTGCCGTTCTAGTTTAATTCATGATGTAGTATTTTGAATGGACCGCAAATTTAGCGCTGTTCCAGATAAGATCAAACGCTCTACAAAAAGTTAAAGGTTCTCAATGTCTGAAAATCTTATTTTTGTAGGAGACTGTACACACAACACATGAGGTCTGTTTATATTTGAGTAATATTATACACTTTTGGGACCCACCTAGTCCTAAAATACACCTTTCATAAGTATTACGTAAAAAAAAAAAAATAGTATACACTTTCGGGGCCCCCCTCCCCCCTTTTTTGGCCCCATCCTGGGCAAAAATAACTTTTTCCCCCCCAGCAATTGATTTGAAGGTAATGGGAATTAGGTTAAAAATTAAATAAGATTTCGAATACAAAATACACACAATTAAAAAACAATGTTTTTTATTTTAAGAACAAGAACATGACTTACATGCAAATTAACAACTTAAAAATATTTTAACAAAAAATTTTTTTGTGAACTTTCAATTCATTTAGTCAAGGCGGTGAACCTTTTTAAATTATTTAAAAATTAAATAACAAATGGAGTTTTGCACAAAATTATTGGATTATTGCCTTAATTTATTGTATTTAAATTAGCGTACATATTCTTTTCGAATCTTTAGCATTACAAAAGAAAATTCATAAAACGATTAATAGTAAAAAAAATATTTTAACTTAACATATATGCTTCTGTACTAACAGAAAATGGAAAAAAAAAATAAATTACCGGCCGAAAGGCGGCTTTATTTATCTATTTTGTTTCATATTTTATCGATATAAATGCCGCCCCAAATTTTGCCGCTCGGGGCTGATCCCCGGGTTCCCCCCTCCCTAAGGAGGGCCCTGTACACTATTTCTTAATAACAAACAGACCTAGTAAACTTTCAGAAATTAATTAATTAATTTTTTTTAACAAAGCGGTCAAAAAATGTAGGGTTTTTTAATATTCTAATACTTGATTTATATTGGATTAGTTTTTAAAAAATATCGTAAGAACCTTTTTTGAGATATTCCGAAATAAATATATGGCTTTTATTAATATCTCCTTTGACAGACGATAAAAAAAAATCATTTTTTTTTCCAATAGATAAAAGACACTTTGATTAACCCTATATTTCAATTTCATTTTTTTCCCGTTAAAAAAACCGTTTTACTAGTGAACTCCCTTTAAAGGGGTTTTTTGACTCGTGTTTATGGCAAAGAAAAACATAAACCTTTAAAACTTTAATCTTATCCCTAACCGTCAACATCAATTTAATGTTGTTATGTGTTTCTAGTGATGAGCGAGCCCGGGTCTTGGTCTTGGTCTTGCAGCAAGACCAAGACCGAGCCCCAAAAACCCTTCTCGCTTGCAAGACCAAGACCAAGACCGGGGTATGCAAGACCAAGCCCAAAAGGGGGTGCAAGACTACGCAAGACCAAGACCGACCTGCAAGACTCTTGCACTTTTGCCCCTTTTTTTTTAAAATTAAATATTCGATTTTTATATTCAATATACAGAGGTATTTCATACAGACATGACAAAAAATGTGTCGAGAACTGCCTAAAAAGGCGATTATTTTATGAGTAACGGGTTTTTTTTAATAAAATAATAATTAAAACGATCACTTTGTTTTTTAGTAAAATTATCTAAAAACGATTACTAATAGATTTAGTAACATGTTTTAAAAATAATAAGATTGTGGCTCAATGGTCCGACAAAGCTCGATATCCCCAAAACCGTTTACGACGAAAAAACTAAGAGTACAAAAGTTATAGAAGCTGAAAATTACTTACCTATTTCTAATGTTTTTTTTTAAATTTGGTACCCAGTGATCCTCTTACTGTATCAAAAATTTTCAAAATCCAGGAAAAAAATATTTTTTAGCCACACTGTAAGAAGTGGCATCATTAATTCTCCTTTTAAAATAAGATATAAATGTAAAAGTGATGGTTTAATAAAAAAAATATTTGTCATTTTATATAGGAATACTTTTTATATAAATGGATTTTTAAATTTTACTTCCGGTTTAGACGGAAAAGGGCAAAACAATGCCAAAAATATAATGATGACGTCATTTTTTTCAAAACCGAAAATGATATATAAAAAACCATCTACGTCGACATTGTACCTATATGACAGTTCAAAAATTTTCAGCATAATATACAGGGAAGCGATTTTTTTAAATGAATTTTTTGCTATAATTTTTCTATTTTTTGGTTAAAAGCTAAAAATAAGAAAGTTTTCTTGAGTGGTAGTGGATTTTTTGGAAAATTCTGAAATAGAAAATAATTTTACATCTTACGCCCTTTTTTCTATAATTTTTGTATATTCAGTTTTTTACATTATGAACGGTTTCGGATATATCGATCTTTGTCGCACTATCGAGCCACCTTGTATATGCAGAATGTTTATAAAGTATTTGTACAAACTTTGTACGGCAAATGTTTGACTAATTTGAACATAGAAAATTTATTTGAACTGAAAAGCTTCCCAAATACCTTTTTTTTTTTTTAAATTTAAAATCAATGTTTACATATCAGAATCATTTTCATGGAAATTTCACATCTGGTTGATGATCTGAGGGCAGAAAAAGTTTTTTTCTGCCCTCAGAGTACTCAGTATTGTAATTTTATATGCTTCTTCAAAGAAAATTTAAATATTTCCTATCACTAAAATGAAGCGCTATAAATAAATAAAACCCTACATTTAAAATATCCTTTTTAATCAAATAATTTAAATGTACATGTAAGGTTAAAATTGGTATATTTTAAAATTTTAAAGCAAAAAATATAGTCTCCATCTTTATTTATTTGTAAGTATTAAAAAAGTATATATTTTATTTAAGATTGCTTAGTTTAAATTATTACTACCAAAAAAAGCAAGACCAGCAAGGGGGCTTGCAGCAAGACCAAGACCAAGACCGGGTGGTGCAAGACCAAGACCAAGACCCAAAACCTTCTTTGGGCTTGCAAGACCAAAAACCAGACTTGCAAGACCAAGACCAAGACTTTTGCCCGGTCTTGGTCTTGGTCTTGCTTTGCTCATCACTATTTGTTTCCAGAGTGTACTATATTTCTTATGTATACTAAAATTTTACTAAATAAAAATATGAATTGCCCTTAAAATATAACTGCCTTGTGAATACAGCAATATAATATCTTTTTCCAGATGAAAAAACCCAAAACCCGATGGGGGCAGATCATATCGGAAAAACTTTTTTTTTTAAACTGTGTATGTTTCAATTATATTAGACTTATATAATTTTGATTATCTACTTAAAAATAAATATTAAAAGGAAAAAGGTAATTAGTAGTGATGGAAAATTGCCGGAATTACATCATGAAACATTGGAAATATATGGATGGACACACTGGAAATATAATAACTCCAAAATTCAAAATACTAAAAATTTAATTTAAAGATTAGCATAGGTAATACCATAAGTGCTCTGATTTACTCAAATAATTTTAAGTAACAGATTGTTTTAGCCAGTTACATTTTCTTTTTTTCTTTTTTTTCCCATAGCAACCGAGCTGCTCCCCCCGGGAGCCCCCCCGGTCGTTCCAGAGGTTGAACCTCTTAGTTCGGCACGGCTGCTTTCTTTGATAGCCCCCTGGCCGAGCGAGAGGGTAAGTGCACACCCCACCCGCTCTGCCACGTTAGCGCGAGGCCCGGACTCTGCAGAGGCAAGCACAACGCCGCAGACAGTGGCGGCTCGCCATATGAAGCAACTGAGGCCGGGCCTCACATGTAAAATTACACTGTTACAGGTACAATCAGCAGTACATATAATGTAAAATTTATTTAAATATAAAACGCTTTTTAACTAATTTCTAATTATTAAAAGTATCAAAACATTAAAATAACATTATAATTTAAAATAATATCTTTTAAATTTAGCGCGCGCACCTTCCAATCGCTCAAATAGACCCTCCTATCGCATAGTAACAAAATAGTAATCTCCGAAATTTGGGCTTCATATGCGTCACAAATCGCCGATGCAACGCTATGCTACCCCACCACGCAAACTGCACAAGACGAGGATTTAAATACGCGAATTTTTGCATCCGTTGAGGCCCACAATTTTGGGCTTGTATCGGCTGCATATTGCCAAATGGTCGCTTTAGAAGGTGCGTATTTGAAATTTGGCAACATTATATTGTCTATCTCGTTCATCTCCTCTCTTTTCTTCTTGAAGAATCAGGTGTGAGGTGATTTATTTGTTTCTATAATTAGATCACGGCATAGGAATTGCAACTGCGACCGTTATATTAAATAATAATTTAGACTATAGACACGTGCCTATTAGAGAGAGCGGGGTAGTATTTAATCTTTCTGGTTTAAAACAGGTGTTTGTGTTTGGCGATTTTAGACTTTCGAGGTAAGGCATAAGCCCTTAAAACCTGGTAAGCAGTACCTATTTGTTTTGTATTTTAATAATAGCCACAGCATAATTTTTTTTTTGGTTGGTTTGGTTTAAAAATATTTGCTTTGTTACTTTGTTTTATCTTGTACCGGTTTTAATTTAAAAATACTTATCGTAATAATGAATCCCTCTCACGATATTGTTTTATCTTTGCTTGAAACCCCTTTCTCGCGACGACCTGAAGTGGAAAAACGGCAAATATTAGAGAGTCGGCCAACACCAAAATTAATGGCGGTTATTAGCGAAAAGAGGGTGGGTCGGGAGACTTCGCGAACGTTTCAAACTTCTTGGTATGATAGTTATAAATGGCTTTGCGGGAGTTCGTATAAACAGAGTCTGTATTGCTGGCCGTGTATTTTATTGGGTAAGGCGAAAAATTCATGGTGCTCAAAAGATGGTTTTAGGGACTTGAAAAATTTTTCTCGTAGTACCAAAATGCACGAGGCTTCTAAAGAGCACATAAAAAACTTCATGGCTTTGGTGCGGTTAGAGCAAAATAGGGCCACCATTCAGGATGCATTAAAGGAAAACGCTAGTTTAAACAAAATTTTATACAACGAAAATGTTCGCAAAAATCGATTATTAATTAGTTATTTAATTGATGTTACACTTACGTTGGGAAAACAAGAACTACCTTTTCGGGGACATAATGAAAGTTTAGAGTCAATAAATCGAGGAAATTTTAAAGAAATTTTTAAATGCTTAATTAAACGTAATCAAGACCTTACTGAACATTGTGAAAAATTTAGCAACATTTTTACAGGGCAGTCTAAAACCATACAAAACGAACTAATTTCTTGTATTCATGAATATTTGACAGATTTTATTAAAAATGAAGTAAATGATAAGGAATGTCTTTTTTTCGGTGTAATGGCAGATGATACAACAGATATAACAGAGCGTTCCCAATGTGCGATAACTATTCGATACGTCATAAAAGGGTGTCTGTATGAGAGATTTTTGGGTTTTTTGATGTCAGCGAAAATCGAACAGCAGATGCTCTTTATAATTTGTTAGAGAGCGTTCTGGAGCCATATAATTTTAGGGAAAGATTAGTGGCTCAGTGTTATGACGGGGCCAGTGTTATGTCTGGCGAGCTAAATGGGCTTCAAGCAAAGATAAAATCTTCAGCCCCCTTGGCTTTGTTTACCCATTGCTGCGCACATAGATTAAACCTTGTGCTGCAGCAAGGCACTAAACAAATCGATAAAAGTCGAATTTTTTTGTACTTTGTTAGGTATACCAACCTATTTTCATAATTCAGCGAAGCGCGCCTTTGTTCTCGATCAAATAGTCGGAAAAAGGATACCAAGATCGGTCGAAACTCGCTGGTATACCCGTTCCAAAATTTTAAATTTAGTTGCCACTGAATGGGATAACTTAAAATTAGTGTTCCAAACTATAATTGATGACAAAACTTCAGGTTCAGAATCAGTAAATTCGGCAAAAGGATTTCTAAAACATTTTCAAGACTTCGACTTCGCTATTTTGACCAAGATCTATTACGAAATTTTCGCGTGCACTGATTTACTTTTTCAAATTCTGCAAAATAAAACTCTAGATATAAACTACTGCTCTAACCAAATCAAAATCGCTGCTCAACGAATTTCCGAATTAAGAAATGAAGAAAAGTTTAAAGGGTTTTTTAATTGGGCAAAAAACAGAACTGAATTACCAAGTAAAAGGGGAAAAAGTGGTCATGAATTAGAAATCTTTTCGGGCTATAAAATATTGTACTACGAAATTATAGATTGTATATCCCTTCAGTTAAGTACTCGTTTTAATAATCTCCACGATTTAAATTTTCTTTCATTAGTAGATTCTTCAAAATTTACCGAATATTCTAAGAATTTTCCCGAAAAATCATTTGAATGTTTATTAAAAATGTATCCAAATGTTTTTGAATTAGACCGACTAAAAAACGAACTTAATGTTTTATACAGGGACAAACAATTTTGTAATCTCGATGTTCAACAAATAATAGAAATATTATACAAGGAATTTAAAATGATCTTTTCGGAAACTTATAAACTCTTTTGCCTAGTATTAACTATCCCCGCAACAAGTGTAACGGTAGAAAGAGATTTTTCGTGTCTTAAGCGCATTAAAACCTATTTAAGAAATACCATGACACAAGAGCGTTTAACGGGTTTGTCAATGATGGCTATTGAAAAAGGAATTTTACAAAGTGTTAGTGAGGATACCCAGTTTTATGAGGATATTATAGATAAATTTGCAAATTTGAAAAACCGTCGAATAGACTTAATTTACCAAAAGTAAAAAACTCTTAATTATTCATTATTTTGCCTAAATTTAATTTTTAATTATTTTCTTAATTACGCGTATAAGGAACTTATTTTGTGATGATGATCATTTTTTATTCTCTCTTCTTTTTCTCTCTCTCTCTCTCTCCCTCTCTCTCTCTATGGGTACTGAAGGTGAATAAACACAAATAAGTGTTTATTTGTCCCTATCAATATCCTTACATAATTATTTTTTATTTTTTTTTAACAATAAGAGAATTATTTTTTGTTTTTTTAACAATAAGAGAATTATTTTTTGTTTTTTTTTTAACAATAAGAGATCTATTTTGTGTTTTTTAGCATTTAGTACTACTTAAACAAGTAACATTTTTTTGTTGTCGTTAGACATGTTTTATTTTTTGTTATTATTTTTTTGTACTTGAATAAGGTACAAATTTGTAGAGTTTTTAAGTTATTTTTATTATTTTATTATGGTTTTAGTAGGGCTATTGGCGATGAAGTCCATAAAAAAAAACTTCAACGCGTCAGTGAATAATACCTCAGGTGTTGAAGCACCAAGGTGACGTGGAAATTTATTCTTTTTTTGGGCCTCACCTGTTTTAGGTACCACGAGCCGCCACTGTATTACAGTGTTTGACTAACTGTTCAGACATTTCTTGTAATGCCTGCATTCCTTTTAAGAAAACAGCGCAGTATTTTTTAATTCATTTTTTGCCTAGGCATTTCAGATGACTAAATGGTTAGTTTTTTTTACTCAAATAAGATTCTTACGCTACTAGCCGGCAATACATATACTGACTAGTCATTTCATGGAATGACATATTTCAGTGTTTGACGCTAATATATATAAACCTTTTTTTTTAATGGTTAAGGCCGCGTTTTTTTTTTGTCAATATTTCCAATATTTGGGGTCGTCCATTGATCACGTCATTTTTTTTGGTATTTTTAAGCCTCAGCTCTCCCCTGGTGATGCGGGTGAGGTTTAGGATTAACCACTCCCCCTACCCGAAATCACGTGTATTTTTTTAGTACAAAGTATCTTTAAAATTTTAGAATATTAGCTATAATTACAGATAAATTTAATCTTATTTGATTCAGAAAATTAAGGAACGTAATAAAATGGGGAATCGTTGCCTGTTAACGGCGAGTCGAGCTTACATGCCGCTTTTCGGTTATTTAGAAATCGTGCGTTTAATGACAAAATAAATACACGTTATATCTCAGTACACTCTCCTTCCTCCTTATGATAGTTCGTGCTTTTGTCGAGCCTCCTACCCCCTTTTGAGCCGCAAGTGATTGATGGACGACCCCTTTCCGAGACACTTTCGGAAATTTCCAAGATCTCCATTTCGAACACTAGTAATAAGTAAACATATAATAAAACAACAACACATATTTTTTAATTTTTATTAAGATAATAAAAGGGACAATTTTTTTAAATTAATATTTAAATCTATATTATAATACTTAAAATGTAATATTGTTTTACATTAGGCCATAGTTCATATTTATATAGTGGTCCAACATAGAGGATTGGGTTGTAAATAGATGGTCTGAATTTAAACTGTATCATCGTTCCTAGAATTGTTAAAAAAGACCAAAATTTTAATTAGTAAAACAACAAAAACCTTTTTTTTGCAGTTTTATGTATGATTTTATTCAAAAAGTAATATTAAAATAAAGTACTTGATAAAGTAGACACCCTATTCTTGTTAAACTATCATGAATAGTATTAGACTTTGACTGGTTATTTTTCAAAAAACGTCCTTTTGAGTACGTGAATTTTTTTACATAAAAGCCTTAAAGTTATTTATTTTTTTAAAGCAAAAAAATCTCTAACCTCACCAAATTAACTGATTTTAAAAGTTTACGCAATTTAAAAGCTTGAGTGTTCTAGTATACAAACAAAAATCGGCGCTTTATTTGACGACCTCTCCGGATATAGAAAATTAAAACAAAAAACGAAATTAAAATGAACAAATTATTGCGCAAAAACGTCTTGATCATTTGGTACCAAGTTTTTTGTGGTATTTTAACAAATTAATTTTCTTTTAGGATAATGGGCGTAGGTATTAAAAAAAAGAAATTGAGAAAAAAGTGGTTTTTAGCTCCATTTTGTCTTATTTATTGCTAAATAACAACCATAATTATTTTTAACTTTTTGACCAATTCTTTCCGACGTAAAATTGAATTAGCAAACAATTAAAATTAGTCGAATTATGGACAAAAAAGGTACAAAAAATGCTGATATTTTTAACACAAATTTTTCTTTCCGATGTTTTACGCCTTAAGTTACACTTTTTCGGCAGGAAAATATCAATCACTATTATTGTTCCTTAAGTCATCCCGAGCACATTTCCGCAAAAATCTATCTTCTTCGTCTTCAAGTGCCTTCTCCATTCAATGAAGGTCGGCAACAATTCTGGCAAATTCGTCTCTGTCTTGGGCTCTTCTTAACAGGGAGTTTGAATCTAAGCCTGTCCAATTCCTTATGTTTTTTAGCCAAGAGCACCGCCTACGTCCAGGACCACGTTTTCCTTCAATATTGCCCTCCATAATCAGTTGCAGGAATCTGTACTTGTCCTGCCTCATGACATGACCGAGGTAAGCTGTCTTTGCTTTTTTATGGTCTCAAGAAAGAAAAATCTATCCTTCTCTCAAAATGTCCAAAATTCCTAGTATTTTTGCAGACTCCGTTGGACTAAAAGCCTGTTTTTTTCGACTGATAAAATACCCTTTTGTTTTAATATCCCACCGATGATAATAATCAAAATGACCCGCTTAAATATAAATTTAAAAGCAATGTCATTATAGCAACTTTATATATTTTCTTAGTTTACTATAAAAATCCCTTACATTGGTTTCTTCTTATTTACATTTTGTATGAATTTTTTTTTGATAATCGATTATCTCTTAAGACAGGGAAACGCTTTTATTTTTATTAGGTTATATATAAAAAAATGTAGTATTAGAACACAATCGATTGGTTGTCACTTGATCGCAAATTTTGAAATTTGTTTCAATCTGTTTCTAGCGCTGTCAAATCCACCATTATCATTACTAATTTAATTTAAATAAATTATTAATAGTTTATGATATTTTTTCTGTATCTTTTACAAAAATTAGTTTTATTTTTATTGTTTTTTTATTAACCTTACCCTACCTCTTAACATATTTAAGCTTTGTTTTGATTATTTTCTACTTTTAATTATTACTTCGTTTTATTTTAACTTATATTTATTAAACAAAAGAAAACAATTTACCACTTACTAAAAATAAGCCTATTTTCATTAAATTTAATTATTAAATGTTTATATTTTTACTTGTTTTAGTTCATAACTCTTAGCCCACCAACTCCATGTTTACTTTAATTAAGTTTTATTCGTATTATTGTGGGAATTTTATAGAAGAAACAACGCAACATGTAACGCACTTTATTTTTAATAACAATTAATGATTTAGTTATGTCATAGAGAATTTATTACCTTAACCTTGATTTCTAAATATGTTTCATGTTTTTCTTGGCGCTATTAAGGCTCCCACCTTTCCCATAAATTATTTTAGGCTTACTTTAATTTCTATTTTTATTAAATTTTTTTATTTAAAAAAAACGAACGCATTTTATTTTTATATATTATATCCCTGGTGGTTTAACAATTATGTCTAAAAAACTTAATTCCAATTGACACCACCCAAAATCATCTTAAACTGTTTTTTAACTTAGTTTAAGTTTAATATTTATGGTATTAAAAAATAATAGCCGACGTATGTTATTTATATTAATCTGCAAGATTTGGTTTTTTCAGAATGTATTTGTTCAAATTAACCGAGATTTCTAAATGTTTAGTCAGTTTTGTTCACTGTATATCTTTACAAAAACCTTGATTTCTAAATATTAGGTGGTTTTTTCTTGGCGTTATTTAGCCCACCACCCTTTATAATTTTTTGACTTTATGTGTAATAATAACTTCAGTTATTTTCTGAAAGGAATTTAACCTGTAATGACTATAATAAAAGAAAAAAATTTATATTTTATATTAAATTAAAACTATGTCTAACTTTCTTGTAATTCGTATATGTATTCATTTATCTAAATTTTAATACAGCGTTATGGGTTTTGGTACCATTTAGCCCAGTTTTTTTTCAAGTTTAATTAGATTTTATTCGCATTCTTTTTGGGTATTTGAATATCAAAGGCAAAACAACACGTAACGAATTCAATTTGGATAGAACATTTTGGAATAAAGTTACGTCATTTACCGATATTTTATTAATAAGGGCCCTCTTTGCTTTTGGCACTATTTAGGCCCCCCACTCTTCTCAAATGTTGTTTAAAAATATTTAAGTTCTTTTAAATTTTTCCCCTTTTTGGTATATAGAAGGCAATACAACACTACGCATTTATTTGAACTCTTTTTTAGAATGTATTTTACTATTTACCTATATTTTTTAATATGGCATCATCAAGTTTAGGCTACCACTCTCCTTATAAAATATCTCCAGTTGACCTTAAAAATCAAGTTCTTTTCGTATTTTTTTGGTATTTAAATATAATAGCTAAGAACACCTAATACGATTTTATTAATCTTTACAATATTGTTTTATCACAGTGTATTTTTTATATTAAATTTGATTTCTAAATGTTGTCATTATTTTCTTGGCGTTATTTAGCCCACCCCCCTCCTCATAAATTTTTTTAACCCTTCTTAAGTTATTTTTTTTACGATTATTTTTGCTATTTATATTAGTTAATGTAAATGCATTTAATTTTTATTAATCTTTTGGACATAGTTTCAATTACAATGTATTTGTTTGCATTTAAGCTGATTTTTAAGTGGTAAGTGATTTTTTTCTTGTCGCTATTTAGGCTTTCTTAGTATTTTATTTTAATTTACGTTTATTGCTATAAATTATGTGTTTTTCAAATTTTGGCTCACATCAAATATACATGTATTTTTTCTACGTATAGTACTACAAAAAAACGAAATTATATTTAATATTAATTCGTTAAATATATACTTTCATTTCACCTTTTTTTTTTTTTATATAAAGTCACAGATATTTTGGCACTAACTATTCCACCCCCTTTACACAATTTTTTTTTATTCGCTTTTTTGCGCTATGTAGCCCACCACCCCCCCATTTTTTAAATTTTTACGTTTATTATCTTAAATATGTGCTATTTAGAAATTTAACTTACATATAGTTATAATAAAGTAAAAAAAAATATATATTATATATTAAATTGTTAAATATATACCTTTACCTCTGTTTAAATGTATACATTCACCTAAATTTTTAATAAAGCGCTATAGGTTTTTTTGCTACTTAGCCCCATCGCCCTCCTCATTTCTTCAAGGTTTACTCTAAGTTTTATTCGTTTTTTTTTTAATTTCATTGTAATTGACCACGCAATATGTAACGCTCTTTATATTATTATTAAATAATATAACTTGCGTCATAGTGTAGTTGTTTATATTTACCTTTATAATGATAATTTAGTTACAATTATATACTTTCAAAAAATTTTAACATTTGTTGGTTATAAAGGATAGTAATGATTAAATATATGCCTTTACCCAATAACCATGTATACATTTACCTGATTTTAATATAGCATCATGTTTTTTTTGGGACTATTTGGGTTCCTATGAATTGTTGAGAGTTAACTTTATTTAATATTTATTATTTTTTGTTTTGTTAACACTGCATATCTTTACATTAACATTAATTTTTAATATCTAGTCGTTTTTTTCTTGGCTCTTTTAGCCCACCCCGCCTCCTCAGTAATTTTTTGGCATATCGTGTAATAATTTAAGTTATTGCTTTAAAAATTTTAACCTTCCATGACTAATAGAAAGAAAATAATTTATTTTTCATACTAAATCAATAAATATATATTTTGCCGTAATTTTATATGTATTTATTTATCTAAATTTTTAATACAGCGGTATGATTTTGACCATTTGCCCATCACTTTTCTTATAAATATATTTAAACTTAATTAGGTTTTATTCTTTATTATCTTTGTATTTTAATATAACAGGCAACACAAAACGTAAAGCATTTTATTTGGATGGAATATATTGGGTTGTAGGTACGTCATTTATAGTTTGTCCAAGCTAACATTTTTGTGTTGGCTTACATGTTCAAAAACAAAAATTACTAGACTCAACGTCAAAAACAGCTGATTGGCGTAAATCAAACAGTAATGGATTAACGGCGTTTCAATTTTTGTATTATTTTTTTTGTGTTTGGGTGTGTTATTTAGTGTTTTAAAGTAATAAGTGAGATTAGAGATTACTCTGCAGTGTTTTTTTTTTTTTTTTGTGGCTATTTGACATTTTTTATATTTAATAACTTATTTAAATTTGGACTTTTTTTTTTATTGGTTTTAAGAAAAAACCACTAGAATAGATATTTTAGTGTATAAATCACAATGATTACTGTATTTCCAGTTTGGAAAAGCTTTGAAACCCACTTCAGGCTGTGATGAGTCGGAGGTAAGAAAAAATAACCTAATAAATATTTTTTTAAAAATGATGCTATCAGAATAGTGATCTTGCAAAAAGGGAAAATAACTCGTTTTAAGAGTATTATAATCTAAAAATATTCCTCAGATGTGCCAAATATTTTTTAAAATTTAAAAATATTTATGAATGTATTTTTAGGATCGCATGGGAGTTGCTGACAATATTAGAAGCAAAACAGAAATTTATAAGTAACTTAGGCTTAATGGAAAAACCAAATGTGAACCATGAGAAAAATTTTAAAAAGGTTTTATGAAAAATGAAGATTTGGAGAAAAAAAAATCTTTGGTGTTTCTCGATAAAACCCGGATCTTCTCGAACGCTCTTTCCCAGGTCTTGGCAGGATGACGATGTATTTTTTAGTGAAAAGGTAAAACATTCTAATGTTTAAATTACCATCGCTTTGTCCTCATGATTTTACACACGTAGTATGCAGTCTTTCATCCAGTCAACAAATCCAAAATAAACAACGGGAACCTCCCCTTGTCTTCCCTTTTTCCCATTGCATCATTTTGTGCCGGTGATACAGTTCTATTCCGATTAAAAAAAGTGTAGTAGAAAATAATAAAACGAAAAATAATATCAGATTCGGAAAGTGAAAAAGACATTTGTCCTAAAAAATAAAAAAGTGATTTATTGCTAATTTTAAAAAATTAACTGCAAATCCGCGAAAATATAAATATTTTCCCAGTGATGATGAATTATCTGAAAAAAAAAACTTTTTTTTTTTATTTTTTTTTTGTTAAAATATAAAAAATTAAAAATTTTTTGAGCTGATTTTCTATACTCCTTAAAAATTTATATTTCCTTTGCTTAATCGACTATTGTCTTATAGCATTTTTGTTTGTTAAAAAAAAATTAAATATTTTTTTTGAATAATTAGAAGTCTTATTCTAATAACATACACATTTTTAAACATTGTTAATCGACTAATGTTTTATGGCATTGTCCTTTTTTAAAAAAGGGCATTAAATATTTATTAGAAAAATTGACAAATGTCTTATTCTATATATTATAAAATTTCCAAAATTGTTAATCGACTATTGTCTTATGTCTTATAGCAGTGTCCTTTTTTAAAAAAAGGAAATAAAATATTTATTAGAATAATTGACAAATGTCTTATTCTATATATTTTAAAATTTCCCCAAAAATTGCTTAATCGACTATTGTTTATACATTGTCCTTTTTTAAAAAAGGAAATTAAAATTTATTAGAATAATTAATTTTATTCTATATATTATATACCCAAAAAAGGGATTTTATGATATTACTGTAATTGACCTATTCTTACTGTAATATTTTTTTTTGATAAAAAAAAAAACTGAAAAAATTTAAATTTGTTTGCCGCTTTACAAAATTTTTTACAAAAAAAACAAATTTTTTGTCCAGGATTTTTTATAAAAAACCCTTTTCCCGAAAGGCCAAAACCCCTTCAAAAAATTTTTGGAAAAAAAAACCAAAAAAATTTTAAAAACCCAAAGTTCCCCCAACCATCAAAGGGGAAAAAATTTTTCCAAAAAGAAAAAAT
>JAHBCN010020640.1:0-14957 GCA_019359885.1 Listronotus oregonensis
AAGCTAACAGATGCCGTCGAAAGACGCCATCCGCCTCCCACCAAAGAGGCGAATGACGTCTTTAGACGTCATCCGCACGCAACGTGTTAATACCTATACCTATTTTAATAATTTTCATCTGAAAAATTGGTTATATAAGAGGCAATTAACGTAGAATTAGAGAAGTCTTGTTCAGCACTCTGCGGGGATGTGAGTTGTGTATATACATGAGGTAATTTTCCATTGTTTGCCCATATTGGATTTGGGCCCCTGAAGTTTGCCGCTGACCTGAGTGCTGACCATAAACAAAGTTGTAAATAAGTTTTTGCATTTCATTCTTAGTAACATTTTGTTTTGTGTGTAAGGGTACGTATATGTGGTAGAAGACTATTAAAAAACTTTTATCTTCACCCAGCGACTTTTTGTGCTGTTCTTGCAACATTTGTAGTTTATTTTCTTCATTCTGATAAGAGCGGCACCAACATCGGAGTTTTCTCCCTTGTTTTGCTGCTTTCGTTTAATACCTCCTTTAGCTGGTGTGGAAGTAGGTTTTATTTGTTGATTGACTTCACTCTTTCGTTCTTCTGTTAAGTTTCCCTCGCTGACCGGTGGTTCATCAATATGGTGCGATTCATTATCAGAAAGTTCCGTAAATTGCGTTTCTGCTGACTGGGAATTGGTATCTTCATTTACAATTTTAGGACGTTCAATATCGGGCAAATTTTCAGAACTTGGTCGAGCAGTAAACTTGTCCTTTAAAAAGTAGGGACTTTCAAAATACGACCAAGATGACTTCCAAGTAGAAGCCCCATCTCCAGAACGTTGAATTGGCTTCTTTTTTAATTCTTTTCGGAACGTGTCTCTCAGGGTTTTCCATTTGGCTCTAACAACGTCTCCTGCAAAACGATAACACTAAATTAAGAAATGAGTCAGAGTAACAAAAGAAATACTATTTGCTGATAAACCTTTCCTTGAAATGGAAGGTACAAAAAATCAATTTTTTTTTTCAGGTATTTGGCCACCGGATCTTTTTTAAAGAGTCTCAGTTTCACATTTCGAATGGGTGCTACCACTGTGTCACTTATTGTGAGCGAAACGGTGGAAGCTATTTGGAAGGTACTACAACCTGTTCACATGAAAATTCCCACAGAGGATATGTTTGAACAGATAGCAAAAGAATTTTATGAAAAGTGGAACTTTCCTCTATGTATAGGTGCAATTGACGGTAAACACGTTCGAGTCAAATGTCCCCCATATTCTGGAACTATGTACTACAATTCTAAAAGCTATTATTCCATAGTTCTTCAAGCTATTGCTGACGCAAATTATAAATTTACAGTATTGCCCGAAATAAACAGTACTGAACTTGTAATCGTATTATATATTTAAAAAATACATATTATTGACACTTTATTATATGTTCTAAATGTGCACCTCCTCGTTCAAGACAGACTTCATAACGATGTTCTAAGTTTCTGGTCATGTTATTGAATAAGGGTTGTCTCAGAGCTGCGAAGAAGACTCTAACGGCATCCTTTAATTCATCGATGGTTTGTGGTGCCAGTTTGAAAACTGCATTTTTAGCCATGCCCCAAATGTATGCGTCTGGAGGTGTGAGGTCTGGAGAATGTGAAGGATAAGGAAGTCAGTAAATCGTGAAAGGGAATTTGCTTGGAAAATGTTCTTGAAGAAATTGACGAATTGCGGCAGCATATGGCAAGTTGCCCCGTTCTGCTGAAAATTGGTTTCGAAATGCCAAGTTACGTGCACGACAGAATTGACGTAGATCAGGGATAAATCGTGTTAAAATGTGTCTGTACCTCTGTTGATTAAGTGTGACTTGCCTACCATTCTCTTCGATGAAGTACGGACCAATGATTCCGTGTCCGGACACAGCACACCAGACACTCACTTTTGCACTATGTAAAGGAACCTCTTGAACCTCATCGGGTCTGGGCAAAGCCCAGAAATCGATTTGTGCGACGATTCACATAGCCTGACAAGTGAAAGTGTGCTTCGTCTGAAAACCAAACATTTTTCAAAATTCAGGATTTTCATACTGTAACGCGAGAATTCTGGCGCAATATTCCACTCTACTGCGATAATCCCGAGGATGTAGTTGTTGATGTACCTGAATCACATACGAAAATGCACCCAGCTCCTTCAGGATTCTTTGAAAGGAAGTTCTTTTTAAATCAAGTTGTAACGCTGTCCCTTTCCTGGCTGGCTTTTTGGATTTTGTAAGATTTGCTCAAAAACACGTTCATGGTTATTGTTGTTGTTAACTGTCCTGGGACGCCCCGAGTTTCTTTTCGTTGGCACAATACACTACTCGTATTTCTGAACTTTTCAATAACCTTCAAAATTACAGCATTACTTGGAGAACGTATTTTTAAACCGTTGTGTGAATTGATCAGACACGTATAGCAAACTTGCACCATTATGTCGGCCCATTCCGTATGAGCGAAAATAATTCTCTACCAGAAACACTTTCTCCTCTGTACTTAACACCATTTTTACCAATAGGCCCTACTAATTACTTGTTTGAGGTTTACTTGACAGGTCTATACTAGCTAACTTGAGGTGACAGACACGCATAAAAACACCGCCAACTTTTTAGTTTCAGTTTCTGGGCTAAATTCGCTTTTCCTTTTTTGGGCAAAAACCCCGTATTTTTTCAATTTTGTCAAAAGGCATGATAAAGTCGGGTAAGTCACAATCGTCTGTAATATTCGCATTGAGCAAAGGGTCATTATTTGAAATTGTCTTATTATGGGATAAGAGGTCACGATGAGGTAATGGGTCAAATTTAGTAAAAGTTTTATAATTTTAATTAGAAGTCTCACGATCATGTGAAATGACAAAGTAATTTAACATGTCACCGTCAAATATGATCTTATAATTGGATAAAGTGGTAGAATTTGATGCACTGGTATTATTGGCCAACTCATTATTGTGTAAAGCGTCAGAATTTTGTAAAGTGTCAAAATTGGGTAAAGTGTCACAATTGGGTAAAGTTTCACGATTGGGCAAATTGTCAAAATTGGGTAAAGTTTCACAATTGGGTACAGTCTCAATATCGGTTAAAGTGTCACAATTAGGTAAACTCTCACAATCGGTTATGGTCGTATGAATTGGCAATGGGTTATTATGGTCATGACATAATTTTTGCTTTTTATACCTATAGGTTTTTTTAAAGTGACCTTTTGAAAAATCAGGAGACTGTTTCCTGTCTTTACAGTACTTAAATATAGACAACCGTAGACACTTATTTATCAGTTCATTATAGGTTTCCGAGTGAGTACTACACAAAATGAAAGATTGAAAAACTGATTTATAATTAGATTTAATTTGTCCTCTAAATAATGTTTCCCTCAGTTTGAAAAAAAGATTCAAATTTTATTTTTTTTTTTACTCATTCTTTTAAATTTTGATTAACAAAATTTTAAACGGGGGTTTTTATAAATTTTTGAACAAACAAATAAATGTTCTGGTTAATTTCTAGGAAAAATTTGTTTTTTGAACATTCGACAATTGTTTTTTAAAACAAAATGGATGTGCAGTACCAAAATTTTTTTGAACTTTATAAAATTCAAATCTGTTCCTTTTTCACCCCTTTTAAAGCCCTCATTGTCATCTTTGGGAACGGTTTTTGTTAGACGGTTAAATCTGCTGACAAATTAAAATATTTTAAAAATCGTTTAACTTCCCCCCTTTAAAGGGGTACTTGCCTTTAACACAGTTGTTTTACGCTGCATAAACTGCTTACGGGTGGTTTTATTACCCCCCATTTGAGAACTAACCAAAGGTGTTTTAAAGGGGGATTTTGTTTAAAGTGACCCATGGTAAAAAATAAATTTACCCTTCACTTTTTCCCAAAAATAAAAATTGATATTAAATTTTTCCCCCCAATGAAAAAAATTTGCTTTTTGTAATATCTTTAAACAAAGTTTTTAGGATCATTTTGATTTTATAAAATTTCCCAATTAAAATTTTTTGGGCAATTCTGAAAAAAACAAGATGAGGGATTAAAAAAACCTTTATTTTCTTTCCCGATTGGATTTTGATTATTGGTTCAATAGGTAAAAACTTACTTTAAATTTGAAATTTCTGCCTTTAGACCCATTTGCATCAATTTCTGAAAAAAAATTTGGTTTAAACAAGCTCCAGGGAATGTTCTCCGCGCGGCAATTTTAACCTCATTTTCGAAAGAATTTTTTTACCCTTTAAAGACGGCGACTTTTTTGGCTCAATTTCCCTACGACGGAGTTCTTCGTCCCTGGGGCGGCTGTCTCTAATTATATAATCAACTCTTTTTTAATGCATTAAAGTTTATCTTGATTTTTTAAACATTTTTTTCTCAAAAATTTACATATTTACTTAAAAAACAAAAGAGTTATTTAAAAAGTCAAAACAGTAAAAATAACCCAAAATTTATTTTAAAAAAAAAAAAAAATTTAAAAAGGTCCTCATGGTGATTTTTAAAAAAGGGAAAAAAGACAGTCCAACAAAAGGAATGCCAAACCCCGTTTCCCTTCCCACCCTTTGGGTGTGGGAAAAAAACCCTCTTCTAAAATATTTGTTGTTTTCTTTGCGAGGCACCTTCGGAAAAAGTGGTAACCTACTTTCCCAAGATCTAATGGGTTTTGTTTTTTATGGATATCTGGAAAAAAAAATGCTTTAAAAAGTCACTTCTAAAAAAACCGTGAAATTTTAAAAGTAAATACCCTTTAAGAATTGCCGAATAACTCCGATAAATTTGGACAAAAGGGAATTTTTTTTCTCCCCGAACAAACATTCATGAGCATTTGGGCATAAACTGACGTGAAAAAACATTTTTTTTAAAAAATTAGCTTTTTTTTTGGTGCAATCCACTGAACTTATAACATTCGATCTGTCCCGTCCCCTGTGTTCATTATTTGCATTACACAAAAGGGTTTTTTTTTTTTCTTTGGGTTTTTCCCGTCAATTTTGCAGTGTAACTATTTTGTTTCGTGCATTTCGTTAACTAACAACGTCTCGGCGATCTTCCCCTTTCGCAACAAATGTTCACTAGTTCTCCCTCCGTTTCACCCCTTTTTTAATTTCCGCTCAAATACGGGGATATGTTTTCTATTTTGTCGAACAAGTTCCCCAAAAATTGTTTTATTTTCATGAAGGAAGGTTGACAAAGGGACTTGATAGTTTTCATATCTAAAATGGTCCCGTTCAGAATTAGGGTTTTACAACCTTTTCCGAACTACCACTTTTGGGATTTTGTGTTTCTTCAGTGTTTATTTTGTCTCTTTGCCCATATACACTATAAATCTAGAATTCCGTTTCCTAAAAGGGCATATAATTTGATCCCAAACAGCTTTGGGCTTATGTATTGCTTAAAAAAATCCCCTTTTGGGGGTTTTTTTCATTTCTAGATTTTGAAATGGATGAAACCTTTTGGAATTTTTGTTTCAACATGTTTTATGTTTTTCTTTATACAAGCGATTATTTTCTGGTGCAACTTGTTGTCAGAAAAATGAAAAGCGTTTGAAACTGATATCTGTCCCCGGACATTTGTTGGGCAAATATAGGGAGTGAATAAAATATCTTTTGGGCCAATACTCCCTTTTTCTAAATTTTTTTTCCCGGGCATAAGAGAGTTGACTAGAAAAAAAATAAATAAAATGTCTATGCCTTCCAGTTTTCGCTTTTTTTGTTTTGCGTATCTATTCGTTTCGACAAAAACTTCTGGATTTCTTCTGTAAATAAGTTTGAAAATAGTCAAATTTTCCCTTGACTTTTTAGTCAATTTTGTTTTTTGGCCCCCATTTGGGTCAAAATTTTGCGTGGGGGTTAAAAAATTTTTTTTTCCCAAAAATTTCCAAATTTTTTTTTGTCCCAAAAGCCTTTTAAACTTTCGTTCTCTTGCAACTCATTATCTTCTGGTATATTTGATCTTGCACTTCGTCAGATATCTGATACAGTTCAGGATCTTCCCTCACTGCCCGACGAAGGTAGATACTCGCTTCCGCTGTCCACGAACGGATCTTCTTCACGCTGCTAATGTACAAATCATCTACACTTTTAAGAATGTCTTTACTACACTTGACGTTAAACCGTCTGCACCACCTAAATCACCATCATTATTGTCCTTTTTGCGCCTTTTGGCTCTCTGGAAGGACCAGCACACTCTTCCTTCGACATCTTAAGAATACTGGCGCGAATCGCGCCAGAATGCAGTTTCAATGCACATGCTAAACTGCTTACCTTGTCGACGGCTGTCGGCTATTTCCGTCACTGACGTCAGAAACGACGGATACGTTCCGACAGTCGTCTGGGTAGCAAGTTAAGTTTTATAAAACGTCTGATATATAAGACATTTACTTAAATAATATTTTGAGTCAGTGTCGTCTATACACGACATCCGTCGGGTGGGTACTTTTTTTTCTGTCGTATATACACGGCAACCGTACTGAAAGGGTTAAAGTTGAAATGTTCTTGCCTCAAATATGGTAACTGACTAAAGCTACGAGTTTCTTTATCAATTCTAATGCAGATTCAATATGCTCAAACTGTGCATATTTCTTTAAACTCCAAGACTTCGCAATAGAGCGTTTCTTGTAAGTTTTAGTAAATGAGGAACATCAAAGATTGTGCATATGTCTTCCTCCATTTACATTGAATGTATATGGTGAAGGTTATCCCTGTTGTCTGAGCTGAGTCTCCTCATGGCAGCTTGATTAGTAGCACCTTGGTCACAAACTGTAGCAATTACTTTTAATCCAATAAGTTGTAATTTTGAAATAATAGTGGAATAAGAAGCACAAGAGAAGAAGTTGAAATAGTAGATGCTGTAAAATAATAAGCTACAATCTGCCTCCACTGTTTCCGTACGCCAGGATCATAAACGTAAGAGCATGATTTGTGGTTTATTGATCTACCTAAGTGCCCAAATCTTCATACCCCACTATACACTGTTTTTGTGGGTCAGTGTAATCAAGAATCTAAAGAAATTTCGTCAAATAGGAGTGCACAATACTTCATTTTCTCCATTTTGTCAACTTCAAGTTTTAAATGCTCCAAGATCTTGTTATTACAACCGGGTTCAAAAGGCAATTTTGACAAAACACGTTTCAAAGTTCAAATAGAGGGTAATTCAAAAAAGTTATTTAAATATCGGTACAGCCGCGAACTTCGTTTGTAAATAGACAAAGCAAATACTTTGTCCTCCGTTGACCACCTTTTACCACCAGGTTTTTTCCAACGATACGAAACTGGGATTGTATAAAATTATTGGTGACCTCATTGAGGTTTTCTTCCATAAATTGAAATTTATCCTGATCATGTAATTTTTTAAAATAAATTTTTGTTCCTTTCTTTTCTAAAGTAGTCTTAAGTTTGGAAAGTTTTGAGCATACATTTCTATGAATTTTATACATGCGTATTTCCCTATCAGACATATTTTTAATTGAAATCATCTTCAGTGTCCCATGACACCCCTTTTAATGGAACTTTTTTCCGAAAGAAAATTAAATTTACATGTATTTGTTAAAGGGGTGGAAGACAGAACAGGTAAGGAATTGGATGGAAAAGGGGGTGTAACAGATAAAGAAGGCGATGAGTAAGAAGCAACAGATAAAAGATTAGAAGAACGTGGTGACATTAAAGTGTTCACAGAATCTAAGAAAACATCTAGTAAAGGCATAAGATCTGGGATATTGTCTGTATCATGAGTAAAAGTATTACTAGGCTGAGGGGTACAATCATCAAGCTTAGGTGATTTAGAGTTACTAGATATTTCTGATTCTTTGAAAGTTAGTAGTAGCACGATAAAGTAATTTTACTCTGTTCAAATTGCAGAAGTCAGCAGGTAAAAAGTGGTCATCACAAAGACGAAAGTTTGCGCAGTTTACATCATCGTCAATTTTGCAAATACTTTTCCACTGCCGATAAGTCACAGGATTTTTAACTGGGAAAGTAAAAAAATGTTTGTTAGTGTAATTATCTACAAAAACGAGAGAAAAATATTTGTTAGGACATTTTGGGTACTTGCAAGAATACCTGTATGTTCCAATGTCAATGGTTACAGATGTTAAAAATTAAAAAATATATATGTATTTATAATAAGAAATTAATTAAACAAGTTTATTTGGATGCTCGTTTAGAAATTCTTGACTCGGTTCCTAGCGTCACCTCGTCCATAATATCTAACTCGTACTTTAACAAATAACCTACCGGACTTATAACTTAAATTACTATTAACCACTAATAAATATTTTTGAATTATTTTTATTTTTGCAAACTAAGACTTACAATTTTAAAATGTATTTGTTTAAGCAAATATGTTTTTAAAGCAAATTTATTTAAATATTTACATAAAAAGCATTGCCCCTGTGTAGAGAAATTGTTTACAAACTACAATGATACCCCTAAAAAGTTTTATATTTTAAAAGTATGAAGAAGCTTTAGTTCTTAAGTAAAAAAAAAAGTAAAATAATTTCATTTTTATTTATTTTGTGTTTTAGGGCAAATAGAAAGAGTATGCTATACCAATGGCACTTTATTTTAAAATATTCATGCCCTTGGGTTTTATTTTTCTAATATCTATAGAACTTTTCTGTTTTGAAATATCTCACAATTTCTTTTTATGATGGATGCAAATACATTATTATTACAGCTCAAAAAGTAGTTAATTCAAATAAAGATTTCTCACTCTAGATGACATCTTAATTAATGACATTTTAATGTTTCTATATAAAACACTTTGAAAGGAAATGTTTCCGAGTAAAAAAAATATATTAAAATACAAAATTATTGCATCCCATTAAAAATATACATAAATGTAAGTAGTTCAGAATAAAAATGAAATTATTAAGGGATTGTATAGAGTGTACTTACAATACCTACAAGTTTTCCTCGTTTTCCTTTGCAGGCTGGGGCAGCTGCCTCTACGATTTTCTTCTGTAACAAAATACACACTGCATAATATCCTCAACTCAAGCTAATGACTGTTTAAAGCATAAAAAATATGCCAAACTTGCCCAATAACATAGAGAAACACTAAATAACAAGAAAAATCTCCAAAATCACGCGGCACTTTAAAATCAGCACAGTAAAGTGGGAATGTTGCCATGTTTAACTACTTGTCGCGAAAATAGCAAAGTTTTGACTACTTTGAGACGACGCGAAGGTGATCTACAAAAACAAACCTATTTGTAATGTCTTCTTCCGAGTTAGACTATGACATTCTATTTTTGTTTTTTTTTTTATCGATTCACCTATTACAAATATCGTATTTATATCAGGGATGTTGCGAATATTCGCATCCGCAATTGCGGAACTTTCGCATCAATTTGGACATCCGCATCCGTTTACGCATCTGCAATAAGTCTATGCGGATGCGGATGTCGCACACGCAGCTCTACAAGAAAGAAAATCGGTGGGGCCAGCGAATGGTGCGTGCCTTTCACACGTAATTATTGACCAATAGGGGCGAAGATTCCGTTCGATAACAAGTTCCGACTCCGACGCTTTTGTTATTGTGTATTATTTCTTTACAGTAAATCAATTATTACATGTTTAGTTTCTCTTAACCTATGAACTCTATAAACATTTCGGTTATTTGGTGTTTCAAGCGAACAATTGTTCAGTAGCGAGGATTTGATTAACGAACCTATACGTAAGAAACTTGACCCCGAGAAGGCGGCGATATTGCTTCTAATTAATTATTAAATATAATGATCCAATTTTTAACTTCCACTCTAAGTAGTTAGTTAGGTATAAAATAAATACTATTCTTGCTATTTTACTTCTACACCCATATAATTTCTTGTAAAAAAAAGATCCGCATTGCGGATGTAGGCGTTTAAAAATCTGCGTCCGCAACATCCCTGATTTATATTTATATTCAAATTATAACCCTTTGCTTTCGTTTTTATTTCATAACATAACGTCCGAGACTATACCTAGTGGAGTTGATTGCCGACCTTTGGCAGACCTATATCAGCTCGCAGAGCGAGAGAGAAAGGTATATACAAAAATTTCCTATCATGTTTTCTCTTCAGTGTGTTCATAAAATAGGGCATAAATTTATTAAAAAATATATGGTAGGCTAAGAAAACGTTCCGACCCGTTGGTTTACATTTTCATTTATTTTTATTTTTTTTGCAAGTTTTTATTTTCTATGTACTTTGTTATGTTTTTTTTTTTTATGTTTTAAAATAAAATACAATTTATTTGGTTTTAATGATTGTTTTATTTTACCTCCATTAAATAAGTAAAAAAAATATTTTTAACGGCAAAAAATGGCTGGTAGAGATTTTCGATCTGATCTAAGTTACAACACTGCTTTACCCTGCCCCTAGCCCCGTTCCTGTAAGTGGGCCCCTCACTTTGAGCCTAAACTGCTGTTGCAAGATCTTCAATATTAGTGACACCCCCCTGCTTGCGTCTAGTCGTCAGACCGGAAGATCAACTTTCGATATTTATTGAACTGAAAAGTTAAGGTTGCCGCGTCTCAAATTTAAAAGTGAACTCCTGGTACTCTGTTTACAATTTGGAATACATATACAGGCTTGCCCAAAATTATGTTTAAAAACAAAACTATTTTTTTTCAATTGATTCAATTTTTTGATGGGTATTATCAGTAATCGGTAAATATATGTATTAATATAATACATAATATATTTATTAATTTATTTCCCAAGCGCATTATTAAAATATTGCTGTATAATATTTGTTCTCAAAAACAATTAAAATACTTTTTCTAATACCAGTGTCAGAAGTTCAGCTTTTTTGTTAACATCAAAGTGACAAAAGTAATTCATTTTTGAGAAGTGCAAAAAAGTGATGCTGTCACTTTTTTGCACTACGATTATATCCAAACAAATAATTTTATGCAGTATTTTTATTGGCGCTATGACAACGGAAACAAAAAATCTGTCTGGATATTTTGATGGCGTTATTCAAAATTTGAAAAATGCGATAAACTAAATAAATTGGTAGATTTGCGTAAACTTTATTGGTATAAATAAGTATGCAACTCGAATATAAAGACACTTTATGTTGCATAAATTACTATTTTGTATTTAAATAATTTTATTTAATTGTAAGTATTTAGTATTTGGCATTTAAATATTTTTAAAAGTATTTGGCCCAGCTTTGCGTGTGAGTAACAAAATCTAAAACCAATAAAATATATTATATTTAATATATAAAATTTGATGTACTAACTGGACAAGAAATTAGACCAAAGATATTAATTGTTGTGAAAATTTTAATAAAACATTTTTTTATGGAAAACTATTACATATTTGCTCTGTGTAGAAACTGCATAGCTAATTAATTTTTTTCATTAGCTGTTGGTAAATTCCATTTACTACTATTGGCCGCTCTATTCGCCCTTTTATTTTTATTTGGAATAAATCGTCTTTGCGGCTCTACTTTTTTAGTCAAATCCTTGCCGGACCTGGTACCGGCATCAGTTGCGAAATTGTGTTCCATTTTATTTTGGGAATCCTTCAATACATTTAGTGTTGGTTGAAGAGGGACTAAAGCTTTATTAATTATTTTGCATGTTCGATGGTATTAGCAGTATCCCAAATACTCTGAAACATGTGGAACAATTTTTCCTTGTACTTATTAACATCAGAAGTTAAGCCAGTTTCTTGGAGACAAAGCTGCTTCAAAAGAGATTCCTCTTCTTGAGGAAAATTCTCATAATCTTCGTTAATAATTAATGAATTGTCATTTTCAGATGTTTCAAATATATAAATGAATGCAGGCATTACATTCTAGGCATTTTAAGTCACACTTGCATAGTTTATTTAATATTTCGATCTTGTAAATATTGTCTCCATTTGAAGAACTTATTGTCCATGCTTTTCCTTGTTCAACTTCCAAAATAACTGAGTTTAACATGGTTTCAACACTTGTATGCCTTTTGCGTAACTCTGATATTTTCTTGGTAAGTTTCCCTGAAATAACAACAACGTTCATAACTAATAACAGTAAACACCTGATGAATGCTTACCTTTATTTATTGTAATTATGCGTTCGAATAACTTGTCCCTCACCATTGTCATAATTGCCGAAGTAGCTTTATCCAACCGACGTACTTTTTGGCCTTTCAAATATATATATTTTAGAGTCCGATGCATACCCTCCAGACTTATATTAGTATTTATTCCAGCATGTTGTCTGTAACAGTATGCCCCTGACTTCCTATTTTTATAGTAATGTTCTTTGAAGTAAGTTACAAAATCATGTAGATCTGGATCAGCATCAAGATCATTCAGACATGTCGGTAACATTTTCTCGAATGCATTCATATCTGATTTTTCAAGCAAGATTCTAAGAATTTTATAGGTAGAATGTTGCTTCTCCAGGCTTTTTATTTTTGAATTCAAATTTTTCCCCCACGCTCTTACCACATGCCATACACAAAATAATCTTAATGGAACTTTTCCCATTACTTAACACCAAGCATTGTAAAACGTGTCGTCCATATCCGTTAAGAAGACTCTGGGTGAAAGTGTTTTTTCATCTAAGATATTTTTAATAGTATTGAAGATAACTTTCATGACATACGTATCGGATCTATTACTGAATGCGTAAATAGTCGGAAATCCTTGTTTTAAATCATCAAGGACCATCAAAGTGGTTAGCTGAAAGCTAACCACTTTGACTACTAAAGTAGGTATTGAGTCCATGCGTACTGTCTATACATAAACAATCATTGCCGTATTTCTTTAGCGTTTCTAACTGACCATCATTCATATTAACAAGCAGGAAATCATCGACTTGAAGCTCTACGTAATTTTTATCCAGATTTTCTTGCCGTTTGAAATATTTAACAATTGAATGTGCTCCATTTTTACGTGATTGCGCTACCCATGATTCCACACTAATGCAATCATTTGCGGGACGGATGGAGTCTTGATTTAAGTTATATAGCTCTTCGATATTAAACAGATCTTTTTTAGTGAGCAAATGAGACGACTGAAGTTACTCTGGTCAAAACCATCTCTTACGTTATTTATCAGTTCATCAAACGGTATTTTTTGACTTATTTTTGCAGCTAGTAAATCTCGATCTGTCTTCGTAAGTGGGATTTTTCTTAGATCCATAGTATGGCCGACATGGGTCTTTAAAAAATGAATATGAACTTCTCCAGTTCTTTTACTTATTGTAACATCGATTTTTGAAGGGCAGTAACCATTTATTTTGTTACTGCCCTTAAGTTTCAAATGCCGTATTTTTGTTCCTTCATTTCTATAAAAACCGTTTCTATTGCACTTGTATTATTAATATTATTTTTTTTTTAGTCTTGTCTTATATATTTAGAAACAGTATTTTCCTCTATTTCATCCTTCCATTTTTCCAATTCCGAGAGCTGGGTAGGCGAAAATCTTCTGTAATCACGTTGATGTCATGATCTACTCTATAATGTTTTAAAAGATTACTTTTTACATCATTATAGTTCTTGCATAACACGCATTCAATCTCCTTATTACATTCCCGTTTCTTATTCCCGTTAGTGCATTTAGAAATGTGCCGGATTAGGTTATATTTACGAAGGTGAATCAAATATGAACCGGAATTTCGTTTTCAAAAATTTTATTGGTATGTAAATAAAAGTTTGAATACATCTTATTTTTCTACATAATCTCCTCTCTTATTTACACATTTTTTCCACCTGGTCGGAAGTTTTTTAATTCCTATATCAAAGAATGAAGCTGGTCGTGTCAGTAGCCAATTGCGCACGAACGTTTCTATACCTTCTTCGTCCTCAAAGTGGTGACCTCCCAGTTCTTCTTTAAGTGGTCCAAACATGTTGTAGTCACATGGTGACAAATCCGGACTGTAAGGCGGGTGGTCAAGTGTTTCCCAGTGCATTATGCGCAATTTTTCCTGAGTCAATGCAGCTGTGTGTGGCCGAGCGTTGTCATGAAGCAGAATCGCACTTCGGATAGCATGCCTTGCCTTTTTTGCCGATAGGCAAGTTTCACTGCCTCCAGCAGTTGGCAGTAGTACTCAGCATTAATTGTACGGCGTTCGTGCAGAAAATCAAGCAGCAGTACACCTCTGGAATCCCAGAAAACCGTTGCAAAAACTTTCCCTGCAGAAAGACGGGTCTTGGCTTTCCGTGGTGCTGCCTCTCTAGGTTTTCGCCACTCCATGCTTGCCCGCTTCGACTCCGGGGTGTAATGGTGCACCCATGTCTCATCACAGGTTACAATACGTCCCAACCAGTCATCCCCCTCTGCTCGATATTGTGCCAACAGCCTTTCACACACGGCAAGATGGTTTGCTTTGTGTTCTTCCGTCAAAAGGCGGGAAACCCATCTTGCACACACTTTTCGGTAACCCAAATCATCCGATATGATTGATTGTGGACTCCCGTATGATATTCCGACGTGCTTAGCAATTTCCAGGACTGTAAGGTGGCGGTCGCCTTCAATCAATTCACGAATTGCACGAATATTCGCCTCGTTGATGCTTGTTCTGGGTCGGCGGCATGGTCACATTTTTTAATTTTCTCGGCCGTCTGAAATTTTTTTTTTTCAGTCGTAGACTTGGGTTTTTTAAAGTGTTTCATCACCAAACTGGCAATAGTCGACGCAAAATTTCGAAAGGTTTTACGCTCTCCCGCGTCTAAATTTTGAAAAGCGTTTCGCAACAGACGGATACCTCCTTCAGCTGATGCTACTAACAGCTCGCCGCCGACGTGCTCCCCTTTTTTTGACATCCCACCAACTTATTCATACACCCCCCTGGGACCTTGGCCCTTTTAAAAAAAATTCCGGTTTATATTTGATTCACCCTCGTAATTGTATATTCTTCGGAGCAATGGTAGCAAATGTATTTTTGTTGGGAAGAATTCATTCTAAAAATATGCCTCTTTAGGTTACTTTTTGTGGTAAAGACTTTCCCATACTCTTCGCAAAAAATACGGGAAAGTTTTCCCTTTCCCCTAAAAATTAAAAAATATCACTGAACTA
>JAHBCN010020641.1:0-14848 GCA_019359885.1 Listronotus oregonensis
AGTTTTATTAGTCATACGAAATTTAAATAATAGGTTTTTTTGGGGGAAAAATAAAAAAAAAAAATTTTTTTTAAATCATCCCGGGAGAAAAACTGAACCCCCCGAGAATAACTTTACAGTACAGTATAAGATTTAAAATGTGAAAGTAGCCTATTATCAACATATAGAAGAATCACCATCCAGTAAATAGCTAAATCAAAAACTAAATCAAAAAAATATAATTTTAGGCCTACGTAACCCAAGACATAGGGGAAAAAAAAATTTTTTCCCTTTTACAGATTTTAAATAAAATTTTAAAACAGTTAATAGCTATTTATGTATCAAAAAAAGACTATAATGCCCTAAAGGGTCAAAATGCCCGAGGGCAGATTTCGCCCCTATGGGCATTATAGTCCAGTAAACCCTGGTATTTTGCTTTATGTTTTACCCAAAAAAAGATTTTTTTTCAATACTAATTACATTATTTATTCGCAAATAAAAAATAAGTTGCACCTGTACCTTTTATACGTAAGTAGATAATGACTGGTGTTAATTTTGGGACTTTATGTTTCTGTCAGTTAGTCAGTTGGCTTTTTTTATTTAAGATTTGCTCAAAATGAAAGAAATTCTTCAAATAACCGAAAAACTTTTAAAAGGCTTTTTTCCCAGGAACTGGTAAGTTATTGTTTTATTTTAATACATATGTTTAACAAATTTTTTTTTTTAGTCAAAAATACAGTCCGAACCTCTCTGGACCAAGTATTCCCCCCTAAGGTCTACGTTGATGGTCTAAAAATATAGACTTTTTCGCAAATACCATCTCTCATTTTTTTTTTAAAAGTTAAGTCAAAAGGATCCCCCCCCGAAGAAGTCTAAATTTTTGGAAGAAGAAAAATATTAAAATTTATTAAAAAGGGTTTCTGATGATATCTATTTGGGAAAAAAAAGTCATATTGGTGGGGGGTTTTTTTAGGTTTAAAAGAGATTTTGGGCAAAATGACCATTGATGACATTGAAGATAGAGAAAAAGTCTTGGTTATAAAGGTTCCAGAAACTAAAACTTCAACTTCAAAAAGTTTTACTATCATTGAAGAAGATTTAGGCGCTTTAAATTTAATAAAAAGTACACAACATTAAGACCAGCTGAATAAAGGGAGCGAAATCTTTCTTACCTATAGAAAGGGTCGATGTACAGTACAACCCATTGGAAAAATACCATAGGTCCCAACATTGATCAAAAAATTTTTAAAACTGGATAATGCAGAAGTTTACACTGGCCACTGTTTGCGTCGCACATCGTCAACTTTACTTGTTGAGGCAGGTGCTTCGTTTGAAACGCTAAAACAACATGGGAAATGGAAAAGCTCTTCAGTAGCTGAAGGATATATAGAAGAAAGTATTTCATCCAAAAAACAAAGTAGCCAAAATGATTGCCAATTCAGTTAATTCCGGAGGTTAATTCCGTATCGACTATTGGTAATTTTAATGGACTGTTCTTCTATACAAAATAGCGTTAGTGCTACCACCGCTGCTACCATCACAAAAACACCGACCATCTCTATAGTGTTACATTTTCCGGGACATTTCAAAATTGTAATTTTATTTTGGAAATAAAGTTTAATATTTTTAGTATTGTTTAAAGAAAAATTATTTTTGTATAAACTTTGATCTTATTGTGAGAGAAATAAAATTGGATAAGCAATAAAATTTCCATATTAGTATTAGGGCATTATAAGCAGGCATTATCATAATGCCCGGCTTATAATACCCTAGTGTGATAGCAGGTATTATTGCTATCATAACATATTCCGTTTCTAAGGTATTATAGATCAATAATAGATAGGTGTTAATAACGTTTTAAATAACCAGCTCAGTAAAATAAAATGGAATACCTATACATTTCTTAGAACCACTGGATAGAAATTACTACATGAAACAACCGCCTGCTTTGACAGACTGAATACTAATTCAGGATCTAGTTTTCGAAAAAATAACTTTAAAATATGTGACATATTTATTTCCTTTTGCCAATTTTATTCTTAGTTTGAAATTTTAAATGTAAGGGTTATATTAATTTACACTTATAAATAATAGGCCTATAAATGCTAAAGAATATTAGGTATTCTAAAGCTGGATTGGGCTTTCATGTAACTTTGCAGACAAAACAACGCACAACCATGGTTTTTCAAATGAAACCTGAAAACACTAGTCACCTTTTTACAAATTAATTGTCAAAAATCCAATTACACTTAAACAAACTACTTGAAATCACCGGTAAATAAACAACGCTTCCTAAATCTCCAAACAATTTAATACACCAGCTAACTGACGATCAAAAATAAATAAAAAATCCCAGGATAGACCAGCCCTGGACTGGTGTTCACTTTCTGATTCAATCAGGTGCGGTATCTGTTCATCTCTCTCTGTTGTGGTTAAACTGTCGTAACAGAAAAAGACAAAACTAGACCGGATTGGTTATTATAAATAAAAGAAATCGTCCTCATATCAATTGGCAGGTTGAGCATGTCCAGAATATGAGGACAGTGTTCCTATTGGTTGAATTTTATGGCTTCAAAACAGGTGGAGAGTTAAATAACTGATTCGTTGTACGATATAAACTGTGGTCTGGACACTCTAGGTATGAAGGAACGAACAAAGTGGAAAGTTCGGGGCCTCTCAAGTTGGACTGTAAAAGGATGCCTAGGTGTTGGTTTGTTGGGAGCTGCCGAAGCAGGAATTATACTGGCCATGTCTTTCGGAGCAGAAGCCATGAAAATACCTATAAAAGAGTGACAATTCCCCTACAGCTCGTTGTTGGGCAAGAGAAGGAAGCTTTTCTGTAAGTATGAGATCATTAATAAGACAAACAGCTCTTCCCTGAATGGAGTCAAGAATGCTAAGTATTGTAGGAGACGCCATTCCCCAGACGTGAGAACAATATTCTAAAGAGGGTCTGGTCTGGGATACATACAGAGTATCCAGACAGATTAGAAGGAGAGAAATACTTTCTGGCTCAAAAAACAAATCCAAGCATTTTTGAAGCTGTTAAGGCTATGGATGTAATGTGTTTGTGCCAGTTAAGGTTATTCTCAAAAGTAACACCCGCCAGATTAAACGATTCTTTGTTCTGCAGAAGTTGGCTGCTCATATGTAATGCATGAGACAAAGCAACTTTTTTTTTTTTGCGATTGCGAACATGGAGCAAGTTTTGGAGGCATTAAACTGCCGGGTGATTTTTTTAGCGCCCCAATCCAAGATTTCTACTTTAAGGTCTTGTAAAATAAATATCTGCATTGACCTGCGCTTGTTTTCCAAATCAGAATTACAGGGTGTCTTAAGAAATTGAATATTAGAGTGGAGGGTACTATCGTCAGCAAAACTATGGATAGGATTCCTTGTGGAAGAGAGTAGATCGTTGATTTGAAGAAGAAACAGAATAGGTGCCAGTACTAAGACCTAGGGCACCCCAGCATTAATTGGATAAAAGCTGGAAGAATGACCATCTATAATAACTAATATACGTCGATTAGAAAGAAAAACTGGAGCACAAGAACATAGCTTAGGAGGAAGACCGTAGAAAGAAAGTTTGTTATTATTTCTCCATCATGCCATACCATCAAAAAGCTTTAGATATGCCAAGAAATAATCGGGATTTAACAAGAAACTCAAGTGGGACTTGTTCCAGTTGTGTGAGACAAAGGAAAGAAGATCAACTGTGGATCTTCTGTGACGGAACTATAGTGTATGTCATGTAAAATATTGTGGTACTTCTAAACACCAGATACCATTGATATGCCATCTGTAAAATTAACATTTTTTTGGAAAATATCAAACATATAAAGCAAGATACGCTTGATCCGTTACCTTGAACGATATCTGTATTATACTTTAAGAGTGGAACAGGGGCAACTGTTGGGAGAGGAAAATTACCAAGAGGATCAACAGTAGAAATTGAACGCAATTGTTTGGCAAATAGCTTGGCTTTTTCTTTAGAAGTAAAAAGAATTTCATCTTCAGAGATTGGGGGTGAAAAAAAAATTGTTGCCAAAGTTTTGACTAATATTTTGGAAATGAAACCAGAATGGGATTTACTGCCATTTTGAGCAAGAGGGACCCTTATCTTTCACAAAGCTATTTTAAAAAGTAAAGGTTCTAAAAAAGCACGGAGAGTAAAGTTACCACAGAACATGCTCTTACAAGATGCTCAAAAAGAAAGATTGAACTGCTTTCAACGGGTTTTAATATCTTACGAGTGAAGAAAATAATAAAAACAAAAGGAGGTATAAATTTTAAAAAGCTTTAAAGAAGTAAAACTGTTAGTCTTTTTTATCCTCTAGTATTTACTTGTGTAACGCCAAAATTGGTAATTTTTCCCCGCTTTTTTTTAAAAGGGCCGTGAAACACAATATCTGCATGTTTTATGGCCTGACTGCGCTGTCGGAAGGGGAAAAAAAGGGGGGTTAAAACATCTAAAAATCCGGGAGCCACTTTTTAGTATTTAGGTTCCATATCCCCCTTTCCCCCTAAGGATGGGGCCAAGAAATAAAATTTGTTTTTTTGAAACCAGTAAATTGAAAAAAAAAAAGTTTAGGAGGGCTTATAGGGTATTTTATTAATAATTTTTTTAATAAAATTTTACTAAAGCTTTTTTTTTAAAAAATTTGGGGTTAATAAACAAAATTTTTTTTTTTTTAAAAAAGGGGTTTTTTAAAAAACCAAATTAGATTTTTTAAAATTTTTGTTTTTATTTGGGAATAATTTTTTAACCCCAAAAAAAAAAAATAATGTTTAAAAATCAAAATTAAAATTTTTTCCTATAAGGGGAACCCCGCCCTTAAAGGGTTTTTTTGCTTTTTTTTCCCAAAAAAAAAAATTAAAAACAAAAAAAATCCAAATTTAGAAAAACTAAAGTCGTTTTGGGGACCCCGCCCACAATTTAAAATTTTTTTAAAATTTTAAAAAAGGGAAATTACCCGGCCTTTTTAAAAATGTATTTGAATTTTAAAGGGAAAAATTTATTAAAATAAAAAATTTTAAAAAATTTTAAATTTTAAAATAAAAATTAAATTGCCCAGGTTGGTTGGAATCCCCGGTTTTTTTCCCCCCGGCATCCGGGTTCGAATCCCCCCCGCCGGGCAGACATATTTAGGTAGTAGTTATTTAAAAAAAAAGTCCTTTTGGGGGGACTACCGCGTTGTCTAAAAGGTGTTTTAAAAAAAAATATTTGCAAAGTTTCAGTGCTTGGGCGGTTGACGGAACTGGGGCATAAAAAATGGGTTAAACATCGGA
This sequence comes from Listronotus oregonensis, assembly GCA_019359885.1. Lineage (NCBI taxonomy): Eukaryota > Metazoa > Arthropoda > Insecta > Coleoptera > Curculionidae > Listronotus > Listronotus oregonensis. The sequence continues at coordinate 5,269 of JAHBCN010020641.1, forward strand.
AAACCCGGCACTCACGGTACCCCCTATTTAAAAAAAATATGGATAAAGTATATGTCTAATATATATATATGTATATAAATCCTTCCCCCAGTTGTCCCCAAAAAAAAAAAAAAAAAAATTAAGTATAGTTTGTATTGGCTAGTGTACTTCATTATCATCTGTATTATAGATGATTTTATTACAAACATGTTTAAAAATTAAAATTTTTTGTATTTATGTGAAGTGTAATTACAAGTTACTTTTTTATATTCATTTATTTTTGCCTTGTTTGTTGTTTTGTATGATTTTTTTTTTAACCCCAAAAAGATCTTAATTTCTTCCCATGCATTTCAAAACTGCCGAAGCTACAAATGAAAAATTACGTTTTTTTTTTTTTTTTTAAGCGTTAAGCTTAGATAAAAAATGAAATAGGCGGTAATTTTAGTATTGGTTCCGACATAGATAAACATAAATTTTGGGGATTTGGGCAATAAAGTTTTTGTTTTAAACAAATCCTGGGTTTTTTTTTAGTGTCCTAACGGTATCTTAACATTAAAAAAGATTATGGTCAGTATTTTAAAAAAATTTTTAAAATTTTTTCCTTTGGCCCCAAAAAGTTGCCTAACTGTGTTTATGTGTTTATACTCAATATATTATTTATTCCCCTTTTAATTATCTTGTTGTTCCGCATTTCAAGAATAGTCTTGACGCTAACAGGCGTACTGTGTAAAAGACATATAAAATTTTATGACAGAGAGATTTGGCCAAGTTTTTTGAGTTCCTAAGAAAATCCCAGATCATAAAAAGTGGCGGTTTTTCCCTACAGGCTCATGGGGGCTACCCTTTTGGGGGCCCCGGCAGGGGGGGCCCCCCAAAAAAGTAATTTTAGAAAAATTCAACCACAAGAAACCATAAGATAAGATAGCCAAAATAGTTTTTTTTGCTTAAAAATTTGTTTGGAATTTTTAAAAAAAATCAAAGGCTTGTATAAGAAACTGTGGGGGCCCCAAACTTACGAAAATTTTTTTAACAGGGGGGGAAGGTACAACGGGTTGAAAAAAAAAATTAAAGGTGTATGTTGAAAAGCTACATATGTACCATGTGCCAGTCATACTTTAAATCTAATTGGAAATTCTGCCCCAAATTGTTGGGGGCACTGCAATTTTGATTTTTCGAATATTAATGTGTATTTTGCTTCATCCACTCGACGATGGAATATTCTGAAGGATAGTATTTATGAAACTAATGGTAAAACTAAGAATATAAAGAGGGAAAACCAAACAGGTGGTCGGCTAGAGCAGATGCCGCAGCTTTAAGATTGAATTATAAAAAAAAAAAGGGGAATTTAATTTTCAAATAAAAAAGGGGAAAACCCCCGAGAAAAAAAAGGGAAAAAAATTTTGGGAAAAAATTTTTTTGACGAAAAATTTTTTTCCCTTTTTGGGAAAATCTTGGGGGGATAAATACTCCCCTGAAAATTTTTTTCAAGACGTGCAGTCGTTTACTTCATGGTGCAAATCTTTATAAACCCTTTTTCTGATTTTATAAAGGATGTAAGGACCAATTTAAAAAATATTGAGGAAGAACCCAAATTTATTAATAAAAAAAAAGATTTATACAGGTAGTGATGGGGGAAAAAAAAAAAGAAAATTGCAATTAATAAAAACCCCCGATAATGACACACTTTTCCCGACGGTAGACAATTATTTATATTTAATATACATAATGTAAAATGTGATGTACTTATATCTGAGATATCAAAAGGTCCTCTATTTACACTGATTTTTAAAAAGTTTTTGGGATTTTCTTAATCAGAAAATGGTGGGAAGAAATTATTGAATTGTGAATAAATTATATTAAAATACGTAACGATGTCGATACAAATATTTTTTAAAGATAAATTTCCTTTTCCCCTTTAAAAACACAAAGGACGAAAACATATCCGATCCTGTCGCTATATATAAATTATTAATTGATGGACTGCAGTCAAATTTTAAAAGAAGCCCATTTTGAAAATTTTTTTAAAATTGCCTATCTGCAATGCAAGCGGTGAACGTTCTTCTCCGTCCCTTAAACGGGTTAAAATTATTTACGTAATTAAATTTAGCCAAACTCATTTAAGCAATTTGTCATTTTGTTCAAAAAAATGTCGTTCAGTCGTTGGTTTATGAATTAATCATTGATAAGTTTGCCAAAAACTAGAAAGTTTGTTTTTTAAAAACACATTTTTTTAGAAAGGGGTTTAAAAAAATTTAATGTAAATTTTTTTTTTAAACTAAGAATGTGCTTTTCTTTAAGCTAAGATTTTTTTACTTTTTTTATGTGCTTAGTTTTGTTTTAGAAAAAAACACAATTTAAATATATCTGCAATGATTTTTTTGGTAAACCAACCTTTTTTTAAAAAGGATTTTGGGGGGGCCCGAGATCAGTATGCCCGGGGCCCCCCTAATGTCATGATCCGCCACTGCACTGAAAAACCCCCAAAAGTTTTTTTTAGCTCTTGTATGATATGCTCTTAACAGCCTTTCCCCTAAGCTTTTGGATCCCCAGTTTTCTTTTAAAACTAAGTATATCTGTTATGGTAGATGGCCCTTTTTTTTTTTTTCCCCCAAAGAATGTTGTGGTGTTACTTAAACTCATACTCTTTCAGTCACACACACATGGTTATTGCTTGATGTTTAAAAGGGGGTTTTAGGAAAACTTAAAAAATTTGGACTCAAAATCTTATTTTTTAAAAGCCCGAATAAAAAAATGTTTGGTCGCATATGTGGAAATTTGGAACTGTGGTCATGTATTTTTTTTCGCTGACCCGATCCCAAAATGGCCCTTCACGCCGGAATTGGCCCCAGGGCCAAAACTGGCCTCTTTTTGGGCCCCCAAAAAATTTTGAGATAAGGCGAGGCCCAAGGTGCATTCTCAAGCAGGATTTGTGGTCGAAAAGGGGAAAAAACCCCAAAAATTCCCCCTTTTTGGGGTCGAAAAAAAAAACCCCCAGGGGGGGAAAAACGTTTTCGGACGCAATCGGACAGTAGTATTTTTTTTTTCTTTTTTAAAATTTTGAATTTTGACTGTCCCGAAAAGGTTATGGCCAACTGAAATATTCCGTTTGGGACCGGAAAAGTAACGCCTTAGGGGGCCCGGGAAAAAAATCGGACGTCGCAATCGCACTGTGATATTTTTTTTGTACTTTTTTAAAATTTGGTCTGACTGTGCTCAAAAAAATTTTTTGCCCACTGGAATGTCCCCTTTGGGGGGGGGAAAATGATCCCTTGGGGTCAAAAACGTTTTTGGGGGGGCCCCAAAACGCAACAGTGGGGTTCCTTGAAAAAAAACCCTTTAAGGGGGTTTGGAAAAAATTTAATTTTCAAATGTTTTTTACTCTGCAAGTAGGTTTGAGGTTGAGAAAAAAAAATTTTCTCGGTTTACGATTAATTCAAAAAAAAAAGGTGGTTTTTTTGGTACCCAAAAACTATAAAGTATAAAGTATAAACGATACATCCTTTTTTTAGGGGTATATACAGGTGAGATTTTGAGGATCTCTAATAAGACACAGGCAGGTAGTTTAAAAATTTTAGTTGGCCATATAATTTTCGAGCACAGCCCGGGGGTTTTTAAAAATTTTAAAAATACATTAAAATACCACTGTTGCATTGCGGCGCGAAAATTTTTCCCCCCCTAAAAAGGGGTTTTTTTTTTTTCCGGGGCCCAAACGAGGGTTTTGGGGTTGGGATAAATTTTTAAACAGTCTGGGGGTTCCCAAAAATTTAAAAAATTTTTTTAAAAAAAACCACTGATGCGATTGCGGCGTCCAACACGACCACCCCAGGGGTCATTCTTCCTCCCCAAACGGGGGGTTTTCCCCCTTTGCCAAAAAATTTTTTTAAAAAAAGGCTTTTGGGATGCACCCCTTTTTCCTCGCCTTATCCGGGAATTATCTTTCGGCGGGGTAGAGGGGCCCCTTTTTTCCCCGGGGCCCAAAAAAAGACAGGGGGGGCCATCTCTGAGCTCAAAAAATTGGGGGCAGGGGGAAATATGTATGTCCCACCCCCAAGTTTTATTTTTTTTCCATTATTATATTAAGATTAGTTTTTATTTTTTTTATCACTTTTACTTTGATGTAATGCAATTTTTTTTCCCATTTTTTTGTCATTTAAAATAAATATTATTTTTAAAAAAACAAAAAAAGGTAATTATAGATAAAAAAAAAATTTAAATTTTAACCTATAGAATTTAAAAAAAAAGAATCAAAAATGATATTTCTAATCAAAAAAAAACTTTTTTTAAAAAATTTTCAAAAGGGTTATGGTTAATATTTTTATATAATTTTTTTTCATCCATTGATTTAACATTTAAAATCTAAAAAAAATTGTTCCAACCCCTAAACTTTTTTTAAACCATTTTTGGGAAAAAATATTTAATAATTTTTTTTTTCAATCGTTGTTTTATTGCGATTGTTTAAAAATTTTTAGAGTTGGGGATATCTTAATTTTTTAACGTTATCCATTAATAAGCTGCCCGAAGGCCAAAACTCATCAATATTATGTGAACCCCATTTGGGAAAATACGAAGCAAACAATTTACCCGGGCTTGTTTCATATCCCGTAATTTATATCGTATAAAGGAAAAAACAGCGAAAAACCCCAAATTTAAATTTCCGAAAAAAATAATCTACCAGAATTTACGGAAAAGAGGAAAAGTTCACCGGAAAAGTAGAAATGAAAAAAAATGTAAAACCCCTTGAGCCACAAGCCTAGCTTGTGTCATAAAAATCGTTTTAGTTTTTTTTTAAAAAGGAACCCCCCAAAACAAAAATTCTAATCATGCCAAAACTAATAGCCCAGTCAATATACACGTTAAGGTCAGAATAAACCCCCCTTTGGGGAATAAAATTTTGCAATTGGGGGGGTTTAAAAAAACCCTAATCTATCAGATAAAAAAATTTTTTTTAAGAGATGAAAAACCTTTTGGGGGTTTCCCAAAAAAAACCAAATGTTTATAAATTTTAATTTTTAAATTGAATTTTTTAAATTTTAAAAAAAAAAAAAAAGTTTCAAAAAAATTTTTCAGATTGTGATCTTAGCCACAACTCTTTTTAAAATTTTTTTCCCCAAAACCCCTTTTTAACAAAATTACAGCCGATTTTTAAAAAAAAATTTTTTTAGACTGCGCATGCGCAATATTTTAAAGTTCTTTGAAAATTTTCCCTTATCGTTTTTTAATTTTTAAAAATATTAAAAGGGGGAAATTTTTTTACTGAAAAATATGAAATCGAGATTATTTATAAAAAAAATTTTTTTAAATTTTTCCACAACAAAAACCCCAACAGTTTTATAAAGATTTAATTTTTTCCCCCCAACCAAAATTTTAAAATTTTAAATATTGTTTTTATTTTAACGTAGAAAAAACCCCCAAATTTTTCTCAAAATTTTATAACCCTTTTTCATGTTCTAATGCATGATGTGGAAAAGTAAATTTTTGGGAAAATGCCCCAATTTGAAAGATTAAAAATTTTTTAAAATTTCCCCGAAACGATGATGAGAAAAAGGCAAAAAGAGGTTTTTTTAAATTTTGGGAAAACAAATATTACGATATAAATGATCATTAGGGGTTTTTAAATTTTTTTTTAAAACATATTTAAAAAAAGATAATTAAAATTAATATTTTTTAACAATGTTTTTTTTTTTTTTAAATTGTCTCTTTTTATTAATTTATATACAATTAGGAAAAAAATATGTTTATTTTCTAAATAAAAATTTCCCCCGAGTTTTATTTTTTTATTCATTATTTCCGAAATAAAATAATTCTATTATTATATTAAAAAATTGGGGTTTATTAAAAAAAACATAATCAAAGCTTTTTAAAGGCTTAATATCACATTAACTAAAATATTATTATTTTTTTTTAAAAAAAAATGAAAATTTTTTTAATTTTTTTTGGGGTTTTAAATTTTTTTAAAAAATTTTATTTTTTTTTCTTTTTTAAATTTTATAATCATAAAAGCGTTAATGCATTTATTTTTAAAAAAAAAACCCCCTGCAATGGGTAGAGTGCAGTGAATTTTTGGGGTGTAACCCCAGGGATAAAAATTTTACCCCCAAAAATTGAGAATTTTAAATTTTTAAAACTTTTTAAAAAAAATTTAAAAACAAACATTGTAGCTCGAAACGTATTTAAAAACTTTTTGTATAACAACATTAGACCCCTTTTTTTTTTTTTTTCGAGTAAAAATTTTTAACACTAGTATGAAAGTTAATTTTAAAAAGAAAAAAAATTTTTAAAAATGCTATAAATGGGGGTAACCTAAAAAAATTTTTTTTAAAAAAATTTTACAAACTTTTTAAAAATTTTTTTCAATTCATCTATAAATTGTATTTGAAAAATTTTTCTATCATTATTTTTTAAAAAAATTACGTTAAAATAATATTGGTAAAGGGACCCTTTTTTTTTATTCCATCATAAAAAAAGATAAAAAAAAAAAAAAAATTTAGTTGTAGCTTAGGATCTTAGGAAAAAATTTTATTATAAACTTTTTTTTTTTTTTTAATTTTTTTAAAAAAATTTTTTTTAAAAAAATAAAAAAATTTTTATAAATACAAAAAAGGTAACCACGGGGAAAAACCTTGGAGAAATTTTCTTGCACGATAGCTCTACTGTTAAAATATCTAAATCCAAAATTTCAATTTCCGACGGTTAAAACTTTGATTTTGAGAAAATTTTTGTATATTGACGGGGTTTTTAAAATTTTTTTTAAAAAAAATTTTTAAGGGGAAAGGTTTTTAAAAAAGCAAAGAAATAAGTTTAATGTGTTTTTCATTCAAAAGAAATTTTTTTGAAAAAAACCCATTGTTACCATAATGTCGATATATTTTTGATTGTTAAAGGTTTTTTTTTTTTTTTTTTTTAGGAAACCCGAAAAATTCTTAATTCAATTCATTTTGTGTACGTAGAAAAAAAATATGCCCGGGTTTTCCAGAACAAAAAAAAAGGGGCCCATCAGGTGAGTCCCCCACTAAGATTTTAAGACATTTTTTTTTGGGGAAAATTGGCCCTTTTTTGAAAAATCAACAAATAATTAAAGTAACCAAAAAATTTGGGTTAAAAAAAATGCGAAAGCGAATACAACCTACTTTAAAAAAAGACAAGAAAAATTTTAAATTTTAAAAAATTTCCCGCATTTTCCCCCCAGGCACTAACCCTTTTTTTCTTTTGGAGAATTTTTTTAAACATAAAAAAATATAGAAGTAAGGATGGTTTTTAAAAAATTTTATTTCGGGGTGATTGTCGGTTCATTCAACATTATATTTTTATTTAAACCATAATTAATTATTCCCCCGGGGGGCCAAGAAAAAATGCGGTTGTTTGTTTATTGTCTAAAAAAAATTTTCCACTGTAAAATTTTAAAACCCTTTTAAAAAATTTAAAGTAAAAAAAATTTGGGAAAATTTTTGGGGTTCTTATTGAAAAAAAAATTATTTTTTTTCCCCTAGTAATTTTTAAATTTTTAAAAAATTTGTCTTAATTTCCCCCCCCAAGATTACCCAAAAAATGCACAAGGGCAAAAGGATAGTCACACAAAAAAAAAAGGGGTTTTAAATTTGGGGTCTTAGTTATATTTTGTAGAGTTATTGCTAAAACATAAAACATAGTATAGTCTGTTAAAATATATCGTTATGGCTTTTGGGCGGACCATACCCCAATAAACCTTTAACGATTTTATTATTTTTTGTTTTTGGGGGAAAACCCCCATTTTTTTTTGGGCGGGGGGGGCCAGGTATTTCTTGAGTTTTAAAAACCCTTAGGCATAAAAAAAGTTTGGTTAATATTTTAGTGGCAGTGTTGAATAACCGTTTTATTGGCGTTTGAAAAAGTTTTTTAGAGAATAAAAACAAACTATGTCGCGTCGAAATCATTTTTTAAAAATGAAAAAAAGGTTGTGAAAAATGTGTAAAAACTTTAATCGGGAGAGGTCAAATTTTTTAAAAAAAGAATTTTTAAAAAAAAACCCTTTTTACTTACAAAAATTTCAATATAAAAGAAAAGGGGTATTATTATTGGGGAAAAATTTTAAAAAAAAAAAAAAGGGAGTGGTTTTCAATCTCACCGTATAGACAATGTGATCAATATCTAATAAAAAGGAAAATATATTTTTTATAAAATGGGGGTTATTCCTATTTTGGGGTAAACTGAAAAAGAAGTTTTGACGAAGACGAAACCAATATAAATATTAGCCGTGCCCTCTCCAGAGATTGTTTGTAAAATGGGTTTAAACACCGCAAAAAAAAAAACGTATTTAAAGGAACCCCCAAAAGTTTTTAAAACCCTTTTGGGGAAAATTTTAAAAACCCTTTTAAGAAATTAAAAGATATAGGTTAGAAAACAGATTCATAATTTATCTTAATGAAACATGGTTCGATACCCGACACAGTATCCAAAGGATGGGTTGATTCCAGTCAAAACTGTAAAAACGAAAGCACCTTCAAATAAAGGAAAACGCATTACCATAATACACGCTGGTTAGAAGACGGATTTTTAAAAATGTTTTTCTGTTGTCTGCAGATGCCGTTTCAGCTTTTAAAAAATTTAATTATAAAAATATAAAGGAATCATTAATTCAAATAAGCTTGGATTATCATGAGGATAAAAAATGCAGAACTTTTTTAAAAAAAAGGGTTTTAAAATTATCTTTAAAAAAAAATTTTAAACAACAGTGTTATTGTCATGGATAACCAAAAAACCATAGCCGCCCCGGGGGCACAAACACCAGCTTCATCAAGTTCAAAAACTAAATCCCGGAATATTTGTTGGAAAAAAAATTTATTTTGAATTCATTTTTAAAAAAAAAAACTTTTGGAAGTCCTAAATTCATATGCAAATTTTAAAAAAAAAATATATGTGATAATTTGGCTGAACAGGTTTTGGGATACTGTCTTACGGTTTCCTGTATCACTATATGTTTAACCCCATAGAGCATTTGTGGGGAACCCCAAAAAAAATTTAAAAATCAGAGCAGACAATGTTACACCTACTTTTAAAAACCCCCTGTAATAAATTTGATAAAAAATTTTTAAATTTTTAACATACCAGTTGAGAGCTAGAAAAAAATTTTTTACAGCACATTATAAAAATTTAGGACTCTTACATTTCTTCCCCAAAAAAAAATAAATTCTATTGTATTTAATCTCAATGATGACTTGATAGTAAAAAAAAATTAGATTTAGATATTTAGATTAAAAATGTAATTATGTATAGATTATGCAGTTATAAATTTATTAAAAATTTTTTAATTTAATTTCTTAATGTAATTTTGAATTATACTTACCCAAATAAACAATAAATTATAAATCTTTATATTATTAAGGTCCGTCCCTAATGTTCTGTCCTTTAATACCTACCGATCCCCAGTTTTATTGCTGTCGGCAGGTATAATCCATAAATGAAGGCAAGAGCTAACACGGTATACTTTGAGACAGACTATACCGCAATGTACAGTTCTTAGCCCACTTCTTTATACTGACATTTGAATTTCAAAAATATCAAACTCTCACGTCTTTTAATACGCTAATGATACTCTTTTGTTACTCTAATAAGTAGTGTCAAAGAA
>JAHBCN010020642.1:0-14940 GCA_019359885.1 Listronotus oregonensis
CAAAAAAAAAAATATTCTTTTTTGAAATATTATTAGCGCCAATATTTTTAAATTTTTTTTATTCAACCCCTTATTAAAAGGGCATTATTTAAATTTGGCGGTAAACAAAAAAACAACTGTTTTTTTAAAACCATAATCCACTAGTTGGTTAGGTTTATAACCCCCCCTCTTGTTCTAAAATATGTATTTATATTTACTTAATACACATTAAATTCCCTTTTAAATTCAAAAAAATTACATTTTTTTGGGTAACATATTGTCAAATTGCAAAGTTTTTTTGGAATTAATCGGGGTTCTATTACCAAAACCCATTTGACTTTTTTGGGCCTTGAATTTTCGAATTTTTTTTTTGTTTTTTTATTTGGCCCCCGCATTGCTAGTAGGGAACGAGATCTTCTTAAACAGTGGCCGGTATTCTTGATCCTTTGGTTTGTTCTTCTTCCTATCCTATTTTATTTCGGGGATGGAACAAAACAAGAGGAAAGAGCACAATTTTAAAGAGTATTTTTCCTTTGCCTCTCTGTGCAAAGATGTTAAGGTTTGCTCGGGGTAAAGGTCGAGCACGCTGGTAATTTGGAATAGATAAAAAATTTAAGACAGCCAACTCTAACAGTACAGGTGCAAAATAAAGATTATAAATTTCTAAAAAAAATTTAATGGATATACATTTGTTTGTACACTTTAATACAAATTTACAATTTTTTTAAATGTCAATTTTAAAAAAAATTTCTTTGTTGGTTTTGGTGACCTCTTTGGTGTAGATGCATATACCTTGTATTTAATCCTGTGTTGAAGTCTTGACTGTGGAAGTTTCCCAGTGAAAAGTCTCTGTCGGCTGGACAATGACGTCACCGTGACAGCGTCAGCAGTTGTTGTTTCACAGCATCACATAAAAAGAATGACAAAAGGCAGTATCAATACATCAAAGGGTCTTGCTGAATAAATTTAAATTTTATGAACTGTTATTGTTAAAGAAGAAAAAAATTGACACTTATGATTTAAATTTAAAAAGATTCAACTTTGGTGAAGACATTTTTATACAAAAAATAAAAAAATTTTTATCAAATCTAAAATTTTTCTAAAAACAAAAAACCTCCTTATCTTATTAAGGAATGAATATTTTTATAAAAGAATGAAAATTGACGTTACATAAAATTTTCAAAATTCAAACAATGGAAAATGATGATACATTTACATCAACAAATTAGTAAAGGAATATTTAAAAATCAAAAATATTGAATAAAGGAAAATATTTAAGCAATATCTATATACTAAAAAACTTTACTTTCTTTCTAAGACAAAAAAAATGTCGATTTAGACATAAATAGCAATTAAATGAAAAAAAATTTTAATTTCAAGATTTAAAACTAGGTGTTTATATAAAAAAAAAGATATAATAGAAAACAACTGATTTAAAACAGGTAAGTTTAAAAAAAAATATAAGATACAAAAGAAACAACTATCCTTACAAAATAGATAAAATCTGCTTTTTGACTGTGACACCCTCCGATATAAGTGACCTCCCCACCCCTATTGATTCACATAACACAAAAAAGCCTGTACTTAAGGGAAATTTTTCAAATACGGTACCTACTTCGTATTTAAATGAAAGGAAACAACGTTCACATAATTAACAATAAGTTTTCCCAAAAAGATAGATACGGTAAGATAAAGTAAGGTAAAGGGAAAAGCCATCTCCTAGCGCTTTCCTCTTAATCAGATAAGATAAATGTATGGTGTTTCACCATACAAAAAGGTAAATGATTTTGTGGCCCTCCCTCTTTCAACAAAAAAAAAAAAAACCCAAGATTTCACTGAGAATCTGGACCACTATTAGTTTAACCCCACAGGATTTGAGTCAACTTTATTCATTCGCACCAATGTGCAACAAATATTACAAATATAAAATTTGGGCTCCCGGGTTTAAACCATAAGTTCTTGGTCCAGACCTGTGTTACTACTGCCTTTTTCAATCCTATACTGAACATTTCCTTGTTGGTAGTCTATTCCTGTTTTTTGTCTACCAGAACATTTAACCCCCGCGGGATCCTAAATTTTTGTTCTGCTTAGTTAGACAACCAAAAACAAACAGGGAAAAAGCAGAAAATGGTCTTTACTTAAAAGGGAAATGTTTCAACTGGATTTGAACAGCAACACAAGCCAGAACATCGTGTCCGACTTAAACTTTTCAACCACATGGGTTTTAAAATGGCGCCCTCGGCATAAAAAATAAAAGAAACAGGGACTTTTACAAAATCATACCCTATAAAAATCCTAAAATTGGACTATCCCAAAATAAATCTTATGCATAACTATACATAAGGAAAAGGGAAAAAGCAAAAACTTGAAAATATTTTTCAAGAAAGCAAAGCAAGGAAAAAGGAAAATGGAGGTCGACTTACCGGAGAGATGTCACAATCAAAAAGCCTTGACTTGAAGGAATTTGGCTACCTTTTCGGCTCCTGATTCCCACTACTTAAATACAAGGTCCAATGGTATTTTTTATTTCGCTCACATGTCCCTTTTACCAAAAAAGGCAGTACTCTTTAAGCACTTACATAATTTTTAATTTTTTTTCCCTAAGTGAACAAAAAAACAAGAAAAAGAAAAATTTTCGTTTCAACAGCTGATTTGAATTTTGTTAACCGTGAAAAACCTTTACCAAAATTATATTTAAACCAGCCGGTTTGCAACGCGCGCTTTACTGATTGTTAGTCGCGGTTGTAAGAGAGATAGAAAGATAGATAGAGAAAAATAGATGTGATCCATAGTGTAGTATGTTGCCTAACCGATAAAAATCGATATCATGATCGTCTTCTATATGATGGTGTTATATACAGCTTGTATGTTCTGTCTTACAGGGTGTCCGCGATTTTAATAGTAAATATTTTATGTTTTTATTTAAGTTGATTGATAATGATTATTTTCGATGTTTCATTTAAGTTTGACTGATAATAATTATTGAATTATAGATTTTCGTTAAAATTTATTTAGAAATTTATAATGTTGCAGAATCTTTAAATACTCGCAACAGGTTTAAATACGCAGCAGTTTTGAGGGTTTTTTTAACATGGTGTTAATACTTACACACCGATTTGCCATTTTTATAAACGGCAAAAAAGCGGCTGTGGTTGGTGTTTTTTGGTCGAAAGAAATGTATTTTTTACATAAATCAACAGGCTTTACTGAAAATCCCCTTAGAAATAGAAAACTTTTGTTTGTTAGTTTTTGTGTTCAAAAACAAATAAATAATAATTACCTTTGTTTTTAAAGTTTTTAATTTTTAAATGTGTTAACTCATTACATCTACAAGCCCTATTAATCCCCATAATCAAAGTTGTTTCATTAGTAAATACTCACTGTCAGGGACCCGTCGTAAAAAGGTTGGATTATTATTTTTTTTCAAAAATTTTAGACTTTTTGGGTTTGTATTCTTGGGATTTGCTTTTTAAAAAACTAGTTAATTTGCCATATTTTGAAATGTCGATTTTCTTATACACATGGAGGATCCAGCGAAACATGGAGTATTTAGTTCATAAAGACGATGAGGCTAATTTTTTATGTAAATGTAAAAAAAGTCAGCAAAACGTTTTTGTCAATTTTTTTTATCTTTTTTGAATACATCGATTTTTCAACAACTTTGCACTCCTTGTCATAACAATTTCTGGACATTTCTGGTAATATCTGCTTTGTCGCTTCTTTTGCTTCCGTAATAATGTCCTGGGACAAATTCTCATTAATTTCTTTCATTTCTTAACTCTAAAAACCACTTTGACACAATAGAATTTACCAGTGTTAAAATTAATTTGAATAATTGCAAATAATATTTTAAGTTTTATGGCAACCAAAAACAACCTACTTAAATCCGAGCTTAAATGCTCCGAATAAAGGTAAATTTACACTGTGCAAGCAGCTGCAGCATAAACACCAAACGTGAACGCAAAACATCAGGAAATAAAAATTAATAAATCCTGCTTTGAAAGGGACTCCTTCCTAAAAAATACGTGCTAGTTTTTTTAGTTCTTGAATAAAACCTGCTGCTCGTATATTATGATTTGTCAATTGTTAAATAAAACATTGTATGCTACTTGTGTGTTATGATTTCTAAGTCACTTAAGAAATTTTTCTCGCGTTACTTATTTTCAACATAACACGCTGGGATAATAAATAACTATTTAAATTATAAGCAATTTTGTACCAAAATAATGGGTTTATAATTGTAAGTCAATTTTTACTTCTAAAAACAATATTGTGCAGATACCCTAAAACCGAATTAACGGACGTGTAAATTATAATTTGTATGTGTAACAAAGTTTTTTTTATTTTCTAATTGTTAATATTTTTTTAGTGCTAAATAATATCAAGTAAAAATTTCTAACGTATTGTAACTTAGGTCAGGGCTATCATTTTTTGTATTGACACAATCTGATAGCTATATAAGGTAAGCCAGTAACTAAACTTAAAAACACGCTTGCACTGTACCTGCAATACAATTATGCCATATATTACTAATTTTCTTTTGTCTATTTTTTTTCAAAATTTAATATTTTATTTTACCAAAACTAAATAACATTTAAAAAATATATTGACTGAAAATTTGTGGACAATAACCTAATAATTTGTTAATGTAAAAATTATGGGCCAATTGTTTTAAGTGTATTTTTTAATTTTTGTTTATTACAAACAAAAAGGTAGATTTAGATATACAGGGTAAAAATTTATAAAATATTTAATTAATAATTAGGCCCCTTAGTTTTTTACCATATTTTAATATGGCAACTGTTATATTTATTATACGATGTTATAAAGGATCTCAAAGTATAAGGGGAGGTAATCGGCCTTTTCACTGTTTGAAATCTCACCCAGCTAGGCTTGTCGAGAATAAAAAGACGTACTTTTTCTTTTTTTTATTTGCGTAAGTGCTTTAAAAACTGTTTTATTAAATCATAAAGCCTTATTAAAATTTTTTTTTAGTTTTGCTTGCGCCAAATTAAAGGTCTTCGAAGCGCGGATAAAGTACATCTTTTTTTCAAAAATTTTGGCGTTTATTCATATTTTTAAGGCTTTAAAAATTTTTAATATTTTTTTACAAAGCCTATTAACTCACATTATGATGAAAAAAATTATGTGATGTGTTTTAAGTAGATTACTTCATAAATTGTTTTATAATTTTTGAAAAAGTATTAGGGGGTCAAAAAATTCAAAATCAATTTTTTTTCGCTATTTTTCGATACTAAAAAAAACTTTTAATTTTATTTTTTTTTATAATAGAAGTCTTAAATAACTTTTGGTATAAAAATATTTAAGATGAACTGGTAATGACAATTTATTTTTTAAAATATTTGCCTCTATTTTTTAGTATTATTTCAAACATTTTTAAATTAGTTTTCTAATTAACCTTTTAATTTATTTTTTTCATTTTTTAAAAATAAAAAAAAATAACAAAATTAAGTTTTTTTTCAAAAAATATAGAATAATAGCGAAAAAAAATGTTTTTTAAATTTTTTGTCATCCTTTCAAAAATTATGAAAACATTATGAAGCTAGGTCCACTATAGACACATCACATATATTTTTTTTATTATGACGTGGGTGAATAGGCTTTGTTAAAAAATATTTAAAAATTTTAGACCTAAAAAATTAAACTTTCCTTTAAAACTGTTTCAAAATATTGTGTTTCACCCGCGCTTCAAAGATTTTTTTTTGGCGCAAGCAAAACTAAAAAATATTTTAAGGCGGCTAAGATATTCAAAAAAAAAACAAAGAATCTTTATGATTTAATAAAACAGTTTTTAAAACAAATACATAAATAAAAAAAGGGACTTATCTTACTTAACAAGCCTAGCTAGGTGAAATTTCAAAAACTGAAAAGGCTGATTATCCTCCCTTATACGCCAAGGCCCTTTAAACCAAAATATTAGGTTATTGATATTTAAATATTTGCCTTTAGATTGCTGGACTAAATATGTATTATAATATAATTTGGCCGTTAGTATTTCTCTCAGAAGCATCAACTCTTATCTTAAAACTTAAACCTCAATTCTTGTTGTGTACTTGCCAAAAATATTTATATAATTAAACCTTTTTTGTCCTTGTCTAGGGATATAGGGTAGTTAGGGTAGGTTTAAAGTGGATGGACTTTTTACGCCCTCCACTGCGACCGCTCGCACGGACTTCTAATGAATCCGATATCAGATTGGGAGAGAGTTCTTACATGTCCTCTTACTCGTATCGCTACCGGACACGAGCACAATGCGTTCTGATGTATTCTGGTGTCCCTGTCTCCTGGAGAGTATGACGAGCTGACGATTAGATCCATCATGCCCTCCTCTCCCGGTCTAGTGACGTGGGTAGCTACCAGGTCCTTGTTACAGGAACCAGATGTTCTTTCTGAGGCCGCATCTCCGGCCTTATCCTATGAAAACGATCCTATCCGCTTTCTGTTTAAAGCCAGGGAACCCTTTTTCCTATAAAGGCGGTTCTGTCCGCCTTCTGTTTGGATTCAGGGATCTCTTCCTAAGTACCCTGTTTGTTCGGGATGGACTAGCCCTTCCCCGTGAAACAGCCGCCGGTGACTTCAGGGGCACCTTACGAAACGGATTCACCGTTTCGGTCGGCGCACCTTTGTCTGCTTGTGACCTTGAGTGGCACCTCTCGAAACGGATTTATCCGTTTCGGTCAGCGCACCTTTGTCACTTTTTTCCTATGAGAGCGGTTTTGTCCGCTTTCTGTTTGGAGCTAGGGAAGTATAGTCCACCACGGCAGAGCCCCGCATTACCGCAGTAAGGCTAGATACTCTGAGAGGTCGCCCTGTATCTCAGAGGCACCGTTGGAGACACCTGTTTAAGGCACAGGATGTCATTCACTTAACAGCACGGTATGCTAACACCTTGAGTTAAGCCTTGTGTTCATCTTAGTTTCGGATCCCGTTCCATACGCTAGCCAAAAGAGTTGCCGATAACCATCAACTCTAGCGCATGTTCCAAAAGATCCTATTGGGACCAACCACAACGACGATGTGTGAATACTGCGGTTGGGCTGAGGGTATAAAGACTAATACGACAATTACGACACATTTCTTTTATTTAATTTAAAATTCCGAAACACCTTGTATTTTTTATTATTGTATAACATATTTTAAATTAAAAGGAAACTTTATTATTTGTTTAGGATCTTTTAACATACACCTTCGAGTTTTAAAAGTAGTGTAACTCTGTTAGAGAGACTTAGCGAACTATTAACTTTAAGGATGTTTTAAAAGGAAACTTCCCAAAAACAAAAGTAAGAAGCCGGGTAGATGGTTAACTTTATTTCAGGCAGACTGTTTGTGTATACATTTTTACAAGGTAATGTAGTTTTTGGACTTTTAAATTTACTTTTTAAAAAAGTTTACGAAAATGTATTTGGTGTATGCATCTTCTAAAAAAGTTGTAAGTGCTTGTAAAGATAAAAAAAACAACTACAAAGAGGAATAAATGGTTTTAGTAAGTTTCTTTAAAAGTTTTTTGTAATAATACAGTTATACAAAATAAAAAAAAGTATGATTCAAAATGCAATTTGTTATTACAGGATGATCTAATAAAGGATCGATCCATCTGAAATGGTTTAAATAGATAAATAAATAAATAAATTGATTGCTTGACCATTTTTTAAAGTAATAAATTTTTCAAGTTGTTTCCATACATCTCAAGACTTAACATTCTGTTTTCAAAATTTTTAACTTGAGCAGTTTATTAATGGTGGCAGTTAGGATCAGCTCAAATGTAATAATTATAAAGTTAATATTATTAAGGTTATCAAGCAATAAATCACCTAATGCAGCATTTATTTTTAGTAATATATTTTTACCACTCCATCTCGAAAGGATCATTTATAGCCATGCCATTAGCGCTTTATTTTGGTATCTTTATTTTTTGTTATTTAATTATGAACTTTTTTATTGTTTTGTTGTTTTGCATAATAAAATACCAGCTCGATATTTTTAAACTAATAACGTGTTTGTTTTATAATAGTCCAGTAACTGAAGACCTAAAAGTACCCAAAGCTGTAAATAAATCTGTACAGTTTTCATTTGTGGTGTAATTCTTAGATCTTTGCGGATGCTTTCGAGCGAGAAAAAGTTTATCACAATTCCGACGAGGGAACCCGCTTAAAAAGTCCCAAAAATGAGTTTTTCGCGAATATCTGCCAAAATATGCGAATTAGAGAATTTTTGTTTAGACAAAAAATAAAGATTACCTCGAAATCTACAAAAATGATTTCTACCATTTTTTCCGCAACACCAATATTTTTCGCAAAAACGGCCGTCGAAAATTCCAAAACATTCCACACTAGATAGATGTGGTAATTTCTTACCGAATTTCTGGTCCACGGGTGCATTGTTAAAAAATTATTGGACTTTATTAAAAAGAAAAAAGTACATTTAGAAACTAGATACTCTAACGGCCGAGTGATGATCGCGTTGTTATGGACTTAGCAATTGTTAAAAGTTAACAACGGTTAAAATGTTTAACAAAATGTCAGATTTTGACAGGTTGCCTACTAAAATCATTGAATAACACTGACAATGACGTTTTGTTAAACATTCTAAACCGTTGTTAACTTTTAACAATTGCTAAGTCCATAACAACGCGATCATCACTCGGCCGTAAGCTTTCAAACAATGTGCATTGAAAAGCATTTCAATAGATGATGAGTTTTTAATTCGCGTTTATTCTACAGATTTTCTAGAACTCCGGAAACGGCTTAAAAATGCAGATGGACAAAACAATTTTTTATCAAAACGCAAGAAAGATGGTGAAAAAATTTTCTGGGATCATTAAACACTTGCTAAGGTCTTATTATAACAAAAGAAAGGTTAACAACAAACCATTTTTCAAAAATATCAATAAGATACTCTTAAAATATTGTAAAAAAAAACATTGACCGCTTTTTTATATTCTAGAAAAATCAGAATGGACCCAAACTCATATGCAATGATAGGTAGGTTTCATTCCGATAACTTTAAATGATTAAAAATATCATTATGCCGATATGGAAAATCGTCGCCCGCTTATAAGTGAATCCATGAAGATAGCGGCATTCTAGCGGTAGAGCGGCAGCTGAAATAAGGTGACCTTTGGGTCCTGTTACCTCGAAGACTATCTATTAAAAAAAATTATAAAAACCATTTTTTTAGATTACAAGGCGATCTTCATTTTTTGTAAAAACAAAAATTCTCCAATTGGCATATTTTGGCAGATATTAGCGGAAAACCCATTTTTCGGGCCTTGAGGAGCCATTTTCAGCCCTTTCCTACCTGTTTATGTTGATAAACTTTTTTTCGCTCGAAAGCATACCCGAAGAACTAAGACTTGCGCCACAAGGGAAAACTGTACAGTTTTTTTACATAGCTTTGTCCCTTCATTTACTGGACTATAAGGCTCTTTTTCGCGAGTAAATCGTTCTTACACAAGGAAATTAGAAAAGAAAGAACACACTACTGGGCTTTTTGATCAAAAAATGTTCGTCCCACTAAGAAAAAAATGTCATTAAGAAACCCATTTGATTTGGCGCAGTAAAGAAATCCCACGAAAATTTGTAGAAAAATTAGTGTTTGTTATAAATTTATGTTGGCAACATATTCAGATGTGGCGAGGGCCGGACTCTCTGTTTTCGTGTACGACGAGCGCGTATTTTTATATATTTTAATTAAAATGAAAATCAGTAAAACTATTTATTTTACATTTTCAATATTTTCTTTAAACTATTTTTTGTTGACATGGTAAGTGCCTGTTAATATAACTTTGTAAACTAAACAGTATTGGGACAGCAGAATCGACTGCAGCGCTCGCTGTGGTCAAACTTTCGTTAAATTATGCTTGATTTAAATGTAAACAATTAGATAAAAATATTAAAAATGGTGCATAATAGTTGTTGTGTAGTTAAATGTAAAAATACTGACAGAAATAATTACTGCAAATTTTATACATTTGCAACTGCTAGTTGAAAATTAGGAGAAAGCAAAAAATGGAAAAATGCACGCAAATAAAAGATGTTAAATTTAAATTTCCTACTTAGCCGAACGACTTTCGGGTTTCGGGCCTAGCCAAACAACTTTCAAATTTTACGTAACAAGAAAAAAACTTACTCGTTTCTTGTCGTGCACCGTTTGTTTCTGTCTTTTTCTGAAGTTTTTAAATAATTTGTAAGTTTTAAAAAGAAAAATGTTCTTTTTAATAAACTAAGTAATTAAGGAGTATCTGCAGAACTGACTTTAGTGTCTGTGTAGTCTTCTGTGACTGTGAATAGAGAAAATGACTACAAAGCCTTCAAGTAAGTAAGGTAAATATTAGTGGTAAAAGCCCTAGAATCGTAAGTTTGTCAAGTGATTTTTTACTTATCGGGCCAAATGACAATTTTTGTCGGAGCCTGCCAATTTGTGAGTTATGACGCCCCACTGACAAGACCTCAAAATTGCATAAACATTCCTTAAATTCTGCCGATTTTAACTAGGAGATTAAACCAGAAGTTATTCTAACATTTGTAATGTTATCCAGCAATCATCTACAGTGTTGACCAGGTTTATATATATATATATATATATATATATATATATATATATATATATATATATATATATATATATATATATATATATATATATAATATATTTATAAAATAATTTCATCGCGTATCTTAATCTATCACTTGACTAATAATTAAAAGATTACAGTGAATCTAAGCATATAGGATCCACAATAAATCTCTGCAGGTTGCAGTGGTAAAGGATATAAAAGACAACTCTTGAATTAATCTTATCCCGATTAAAACTGTAGTATCTTAAAAATTTTACCAAATCGCTTTGTTATGAAAATAAATACTTTAACTTAACATACTAACTATAGGCTTGTAACGTAAATCCAGCCGGCAATGTCAGTAATTAGAAATATAGGCATGCTAACATTAAAAAAGTTTTAAAAATCTTATTCTGCCTTTTCTGTTTAATATACTTTTTACATCTTACCATAGTTTTGATAGGGATGTGAGATATAGTGTGTAGTACTGCTATTTTATAAGTGAACACTTTGTTACCGGAAGTAACAAACGATTATAAGGATAACTTAAACAATACTTTTATTTACTAATTAGACAGAATTTAATTTAAAACTCACAGTTAATTATCGCAAAGATAAACTTAACATCAAAATAACGTTAAAATATTGTTTTAGAAGTAATTATTAAGAGCAAGGAAAATATTTTACTAAATTTGCCCCACTTGCGTTTAAAGCTTCTTTTCTTAAATAAAGGGTGTCGTACAGAACTTCTCTAATATACTAAAATGGGCTTTTTTTTGTTTTGATACCTTTTTTATCAATTGGGACATAATTTTGCACGGACTAAATAGAGTCATATTTATTAGGTTTCTTATATAAAAAAAGGAAAATAGCCATCTTTGGTATTTCTATCGTAAAATCCTTAAGAATACTTAAAAAAAAGAGTAATAATTGACTGTGATAGTCATAATGATAAAATAATGTCTCATACTGACTCATACATTAAAAAGTCTAAACGTCATGGAAGGAAAAATAGCTTTACGGTTATGGCCATCCCGGTCAACGGATTTAAAACCGTTAGATGGTTTCTTAAGAGTAATTTAAAGTCTTTTGGTTATAAAGCTCCATTCAACATCTTAAGAAGAATAAAGTCAACGGATACCGAATTTGTGAGATTGAATAAGAATATTAATAGATCATTGAATAAGTCGACCATAACGATGATGCTTTTCAAATCTTCGCTTTTTTCCCAAAATACGCAATGAATATATTTTCGGTATATTTTTTAACAACACCTTCCTCCTTACACCAATTCATAAACTTATTGTAGGCCAATATTATATTGTATACGAGATTTCCTGGGCAGTAAATCCAGCGATGCTCTACAAGCCGCTTCATCTATCTCTTTAAATGGATCGAGGCAACCAATACTTTCTTCTACATTTTCTTTTATTTTAAGTTGATTTTAAGTAAAAACTAAAACGAGCTTAAACTGACACGATGTATCAAATTTGAAGTAAACAAGCCGTAACCAACCAGCATAAAGAACGGTTGTTAGAATTTATTATTAAATGCCAACTTTAATAATTTTTATATACGATGCTATGTAAAACTATATCTTTCAATTGTACTTAACACTTATATCATAAATGACTATTATCAATTTATTTATCAATTTTTAAATTTAAACGTCCCATAAATATGCTATTTACCATATTTTCTTATTTTTACTAACCACCGAGACACAGAGGTATACTGAAATCGTCAAAATTTAAAAAACGGACTGTATCTCTGAAATGAATCAGGTTTAACCGTTGTAGTAGTTTTGAAAATCGAACTCGAAAATGTGTCATCAGATCTCTTGTACTTTTCCCAATACTCTGAAAATCCATCAAAAAGGCGCCACCCTGTACAATCCTAAAAATATTGATTGCTTTTTTATAAAGCCTAGAAAGAACCTAATTAAATTTTAACTTTGAATTTAAACTTGAACTAACAAATTAAAAAAATTAAATAATAAACTTATTTATATGCACCTGCACATAAAGAGGGAGGCGATACTGAGTGCCTCCAGAGTAATCAGACACAAAGTATAAAGTCAGGAGACCTGACTGGTCACCTTAAAATTTTGGAAAAAATCAAGATTGAAGCTAGTGCGGGACTTCCAGCGCTCTTTTGAAGTGGTTATTCAAGACCGCCAAACTATGAGTGTGAATGAACCAAAGCATAAAAAAGGCTCACTTGTCTGGTACACTGATGGATCTAAAATGGAACAAGTGGGGACTAGCGTCTTTTGAAGTGGTTATTCAAGACCGCCAAACTATGAGTGTGAATGAACCAAAGCATGAAAAAGGCTCACTTCTGGTACACTGATGGATCTAAATGGAACAGGGGTTGGCTGTGTCTTTGGCCTGATGCGACATCAAACTGGCAAGGCTCTTCCCAAGCTGAAATCCAGCAATGATATTTGCTTCGATTCAAAATGCCAGGAAGGAGCAGAGACCATTTATGGACCTAAGCCTTTCTGTGGCACCACTAGAGGCCACCTCTACGAGGAACTCAGGACATGGGAAAAAAGTAAAAGATACTTACTGGAACAACATCCCAGGACAAAGGCAGGCGAAAAGATTTATTTCGCATTCACCTAAGTACACAAAGAAGCTACTGGAACTTCAAAAATGAACTTAAACTGGTTACCGACTTCCTAACAGGACATGGCCCTTGGAGGTATCACCTCAAAAAATGGGAAAGACTGAGGATGAACAATGTCGGTTTTGTCACGAGGCAAACGAAACTGCGGAACACATTCTCTGTGAATGCAGAGAACTGACCCGACAACGGCTTAAATACCTCGAAGGGGTATATCCTACTCCTAGAGATATTATTCAGCTTGCACCGCGTAGTATCCTGAACTTTGCTAAAGGTATAGGAATTACTGGGCACTAAACAACGAAGGGTATTCACAAAAGATCTCTTTAAGGGCGAAGTGAAGGAGGGCTACACTAGAGCCGAGCGACCCTGTTTATTACAATACAATACAATACAATACAATATTTATTTTATTTTAAAATAACTTTTTACAATCAAGTAATTTTAACTAATATTAAGACTTATTACTAAGTATTTAACTACATACCTTCCATATAATTTCATTCACTTTTTATTTCTTATAATTCCCTAACAAAATAAACTTGACAAACCCCGTATATTGTGTACATACTTTTAAAATACATTTACAGCCGAAATCTGACAACCCCGCTCCGTTATTTTCCTTTCCTTATAATTTTCCGGATATCGTAATTAAATTTCCTTATAAAGCGTAGAGAGAGAGCTGCCATCCTGAAATAATTAAATTTTACTAAAGTCATACCAATATTGACTTTAAATTTTAGCCTGTGTCAACAAATTTAAGTGCGCAGCCCTCCAAAAAATTAAAAACTAATCTTCTAACGCCCCAAAAGTTTTAAGATTTTAATTATATTCCAAAAATTAATAAGTTTTTCGCGGGTTTAATTAACACATTTCTGATTGTTTACAGCTAACTGAGAATATTTTTCGTAAATTGTCTGGGGGATGTCAGTCAACTTATTTCCTAAACGTTTTATTAAGGTTATGACTTTTAGAAAGATATTTGTTTTCGCCATATTATTAAAATGGAAATATTATTTATTTAGGAATATAGAGGATGGCTTAACGATAACGTTATCTATTAATATCGGTGCTTAAATGGTACGTAATAGTTATTTTCCTAACCAGTGGCTGCCGTTACACGAACGATGCACAGCGGAGTTCGGGTAAGCAGCCAAGAGCGGAACTCTATTTTTTTCTACAAGCAAGAGGAAAAACCAACAGAATTTTGTATTTATGATTTAAATATTTTTATTAACGAAGGGAAATTTATACACTATTTATTATTATTATTAACATTTATAGTAAAAGTAAAAATTTGGGCCCCGTTTTGCAAATTTATTGCTGACGCGAGTTGCTTTTTTGAAGAAAACGTTACGGCGCACACAAGCGAAATTCGGGGGAAAAACCGGGCCCTAAATCGGAAATACCAACTTTGCAATTAAGGCCTATTCTGAGTATAATTTTATTATCTAGTTACCTGGGTATAATAAAAAACACCCTTTTATTTTTAGTCTTGTCCCTTGCAGAAATATTTTAGTTGAAAGCTGATGTTCTTTGGGGACTTTTCGTTGTGATTCAAAAGGCCTGTGAAAATTAGTAATTTATATTCAATTTTTCGGCAAAATGGGTGAAAATTTTGTAAAGTAACTATGGAGCCATTGCTGGGGTAAGTAGAATATTAAAAAAAAATTTATTTAAAATATTTTTTACGTTTTTTTTTATGGTTTCTGAAAAATTAACAATTATTTTTTTTTAATTTCAATTTTTTTTTCCAA
>JAHBCN010020643.1:0-14956 GCA_019359885.1 Listronotus oregonensis
TGGTTAATTTAGTTTTACGGGTGGTGCACAAGGAAGTTTAAAGGTGTATGGAAGCCCAATGCTATGGCCCATTCGATCAAAAAATGTCCAGCCCAGTATGAAAATAACTGTCAGAGTTGGCCCCGCCCATTCTGCGCAATAATAAAATTCCACGAAATAATTTAATGTGTTGCCTACTTACATACTGATAAATCAGTGTGTAGTTAGGCAACACCTTATATTTTTATGAGAGCCGGAGTACCGTCTTTGGTGCATGGCGCGCGCGGCGCGTATGAAACTATATCCGCGCTGTACGATCAACCGTCGTCGTCTCATCATTCGTCATTTTCGTTGTGGTTTGTGCCCTTTGCGCCGTATTAGTTTCGATTGTTTTGCTTTGTGTGATTATATTTTGTGGTTGCAGGAGTTTTTTGGATTGATAAAAACCTTCTTATTTTAGTAATTAGTGTTTATTAAATTGTGACTATAATTTTGTGTTTATTTTTTGTTACATAAATATAATATCGTAACAAAATGACTAGAGGTTGTATGGTTTTGTCTTGCAAATCCAAGGGTAACATACCAGGCATTTTTTACTTTAGGTAAGTATTTCTTATATTTAAATTAGGTGCTTCTTATGAGACGTAACGTTAGGTAACCGAATAAATAATAATATATCAATTATGAATAATAGAAAATGAAAATTTCATACGAATTAGCAGTGAGACAAGTAAGGCAATCTTAACTATCTTTTAGATGATTTCCACAATGTTTGTGTATTTCTGTGGATTATTAAAAAGAATTAAGGTTTACATTTAGGTACTTTCATTTCAATTAATAATTTAGTACATTCCTTTAAAGGATCAAAATTATTAATTACTGGGCAGACCAGGCAAATTTTAATATATACAGGTCCCTTTAATTGAATGAAAGAAAGTACAGTTTTATGTTAAAGTTCCTTTTTGCTTTTTCTGTATTTGTTTAAAAATAAATTATATTTTTGGTTTCTTAAACTTACCTTATCAACTTTTTAAGCTCGACATACTGTAGACACATAATATTTAACGGATACTGTTACAATGGATACCTAGGTACCAAAGGTTACTAAACATTTTTAACCACTGTTATTCTGTCTTATAAATGTTTGTTATAAGTGAAAAGTATATGCCTAAAAAGCAGTTATAAAAATTTCCACTTTTTAATGTACAACCAGAATCTTAGGATTAGATTAAACTCATATACACTACCTTGCCCTTCTTTTATCACAAAATTGGTGATTAGTACATGAAACTATCATACAATTTTTAAAATTTATTTTAAAAAATCGTATTTTTATTTATTTACAAAGATTTTTGGTAAAAATACAAAACTCCCAAAAATATCGACCATTTAAATTAACGGCTGTAAAGTGGCGCCATATTATATCAGTTACATTACACAATAATTTTAAATATCCTATAGTAGTATCGTTTAATAATCAACAATTTTGTGCAAAAAATTAAAAAAAAAACAGTGAATGTTTGAATTTGACATTTGATGATGTCAACTTTATAGATTGTAACAAAGAATTATGGAAGTCCGGCCCTGACCTACTATTATTTGCGCAAACTCCGCGGGGCCAATCCCCCTATGCCCGCTGCCCTGCATGCCTGGACAATTTTGTTCTACAGTATTGGGCTTCCATACACCTTTAAACTTCCTTGGTGATGCATCGTCGGGCGGGATATAGGAAATCCCATGTCATTTTGAATGAGGTCATTTATTGACTTCCCTGATTATTTTGGAATTTTTTTTTATTAAAGTTTATTGAAGAGCATGCAAAACTACGTCCATGGCAAAAACTTTAGATTTTTCGGTTACACCGTTTGCTAGTTAGATACTCACACATTTTTAAAAATTGTTATTTTATTATTGCCTCATATTTATGAACAACAATATATATACACCAGTTAGTTGTGAATTTATTTATTTATTTATCAATAAACGGGAACCATTGAAGCATTACAAATACAGATTTTTTTAAAATCTAAAACTTAAAAAAAAAATTAACATTTAGCAAATTTACAAATAGATAAATTCTGAGCATAAATCAGTAAAATATACTTATATGACAATCTCCAAACATAAATTAAGAAAATAATAAAATATTAACAATTTAAACCTTTAATAAATTAAAACAGCCCAAATATATTTTTCTTAAATCTATTTAGTGAGCCCCCAAAAAGGTCTAAAAATGGGTGGTCATTTAAGTATTTTAAGATTCTGGCAAAGATAATACTACTACGAATAGATGGTTCATTTAAATGGGGCGTTTTGAATCAGTTCGGAGATATCAATGCTTCCGTAAATGCGAATAAAATTAAGTCGGTAACCCCTGCCCCAGCCAATCGAAGTACGAAACCATGTGCGACATTGTCAATGTCTGTCGCTTGTACCCAAGGAAGTTTAAAGGTGTATGGAAGCCCAATACTGTAGAACAAAATTGTCCATGCGTGCAGGGCAGCGGGAATCCGAGGATTGGCCCCGCGGAGTTTGCGCAATGAATAGTAGGTCAGAGCCGGACTTCCATAATTCTTTGTTACTATCTATAAAGTTGACATCATCAAATGTCAAATTCAAACATTCACTGTTTTTTTTTTATTTTTTGCACAAAATTGTTGGTTATTAAACGATACTACCATAGAATATTTAAAATATAATGTAATATTGAATTTTATATCATCTGATATAATATGGAAAGAATCGATGGCGCCACTTTACAGCCATCTATTTAAATGGTCGATATTTTTGTGAGTTTTGTATTTTTACCAAAAATCTTAGTAAATAAATAAAAACAGGATTTTTTAAAAATAAATTTCAAACATTGTATGATAGTTTCATGTACTTATCACCAATTTTGTGATAAAAGATGTGCAAGATAGTGTAAATGAGTTTAATCTTATCCTAAGATTGTGGTTGTACATTATAAAGTGAAAATTTTTATAACTGCTTTTTAGGCATATACTTTTTACTAATAACAAACATTCATGAGACAGAATAACAGTGGTTAAAAATGTTTAGTAACCTTTGGTACGTACGTACCTTTGGTCCATTGTAACAATCTCCCTTAAATATTATGTGTCTACAGTATGTAGAGCTTAAAAAGTTGATAATCTTATTAAAAAACCAAAAATAAAATTTCTTTTTAAACAAATACAGAAAAAGCAAAAAGGAACTTTGACATAAAATTGTACTTTCTTTCTTTCAATTAGAGGGACCTGTATATATTAAAATTTGCCTGGTCTGCCCAGTAATTAATAATTTTGATCCTTTAAAAGAATCTACTAAATTATTATATGAAATAAAAGTACCTAAATGTAAACCTTATTTTCTTTTAATAATCCACAGAAATACACAAACATTGTGGAAATCATCTAAAACAGTGGTTCCCAAACTTTTTTCTATTGCGCCCCCTTTTTGAAATTAAGAAGTGGTCGCGCCCCCACTTCCTTCGACTATACAGAAACATTCCGTTTACTAAAAAAAGAGGCATTAATTTATAAACATGACTATTGGAGAAACGTAATTTGCTACGCCTCCCTAATATATGTAGTTGACGCCATTCCCTGATGACGCCTAAATGAAGACTGAAACCCAATAGGGTTGGTTGTTGGTTATTTTATTATAAAAAACCTTTCAGATTCTTTCAATTTACTTAAATTAGAAAAAAAGTGTTTTGTTTAAATTTAGCTTAATTTTATGAACAGGAAGCTTCTTATTACTAATTCCGAAAGTTCAATTAAATCAGAAAGTTTTAGGACAACCGGCACTACTCTATATCTCACCGTCTCTGGAACAAGGCTAAACCACCTTTCCATCTGCTGACATTCCAAAGGACACTATCCACATCACCTTTCTTATTTCACTTTGCCTTTTATCACAACTCACTCTAAGGCTAGTCACTTTCCTTTACATTACTGGTCTATAGGTTTTACCATAGTCGACTACATTCGACATATGTTTACAGAAATAGACAATAAATCTATTGTCATGAGAAACTGAGAGAGGTGCTAACAGTTTTAATTTGCTAACATCAAGAAAACCGGCACTTATGCCAGAATGAAATATGACATTTCATCAGTTCAGTTCTAGTGAAGGTTTTGAATTTGTTCAAAACGAAGAATTTCCGGAATAACCTGCGAGCGAAATTATACCCGGACTAAAGAACATTCCGTATTTCGAGCGGAATCTCAGAAGAAACTTTCCGAATTCGCTGTACGAACGACAGGCAAAACTCGTACTTTCGAAAACTTAGAACAAGAACTTAAATATTCCGATACTTCACGCGGAATATTTTACGAGAAAACTTCCGAACTTGTTGCCCGGTAGCCAAACAAATTCGTACTCAACTAGAATGTCTTTTCTCCTCCCGCACATCTACTTGACCAAGCCCCTCACACGAATCAGCCACACCGTGGGTTGTCTGTTTGCTACCGAACGCCAATTAGTTTAATTGAGGACTCCCATTATTTATTTTTGGTTGGTCCATTTTCTTTGCGAATAAGAACGTATGATTGTCGGTACCGCTGTTTAGAGATTAGTTTACCGTCGTGTCGGAACGATTTTCTTTGTGATCAAACAAAATTTCGGTTTTATTGTTGGCTTAATTTTTATTACAAAGGAGGAATTTTAATTTTATCTTTGAAAGGAAGTGGCTATAAAAAATAGCTTTCACGTTGTAGAATGTTTCTGCAATAATGACATTTGAACACGTATCTAATCTAATGCGAAGTATGGTGCTGCATTTCCTTAACAAGGAAATTCTTGGTTTTATCTTTAAAAGTACGCAACGTAGGTCACTAGCAACATTAAGCCGGCTCCGTTATTTTTTGTTTTAATTTTCATTAAAAAACAAAATTATTTTTCACATAAGTAGGTTGTCGAAAATGGTATGTAAAATTTTAAAGCCATTTTCGCGATTAAAAGATAGATGGGAAGATATTTTATCCAAAATGTAGTAATCACCAAATTTTCAAAGTCATTTTTTGTCACTGAGTCGTGTTTTCAGTCGATTGCTTGTTCTTGCATTTCTTCTGAAAGGATGTTTATATCAAAATTAAAAGGACTTTAAACATATTTATGTTCATCATTGTCATGTAAATTAGAAAAATATCGTTGGAATTCATCAAAGGGACTTTCTAGATGAAATATAATATCTTTTGTAGTCTCTTCGTTTTTAGCAGTGTCGTCACTATTCTCCATTAATAAACCCAATTTCGGAAATAGGAAAAAAATTGGTGTTTCAACTTGAAGACGACGTTTCCATATATAAATCTTTTGTTTTAAATTGAAACTGATTTTTTGTTTTTTTAAAGATGAAAATTTTAAATAATTTTTCTGAGCTCTCACGCCCCCCTTGATGTTGCTTAGCGCCCCCCTAGGGGGGGCGCCTCCCAGTTTGGGCACCACTGATCTAAAAGATAGTTAAGATTGCCTTACTTTTCTTACTGCTATTTCCTATGAAATTTTCATTTTCTATAATTCATAATTGATATATTATTATTTATTCGGTTACCTAACGTTACGTCTCATAAGAAGCACCTAATTTAAATATAAGAAATACTTACCTAAAGTAAAAAATGCCGGTATGTTACCCTTAGATTTGCAAGACAAAACCATACAACCTCTAGTCATTTTGTTACGATATTATAAGTAACAAACAATAAACACAAAATTATAGTCACAATTTAATAAACACTAATCACTAAAATAAGAAGGTTTTATCAATCCAAAAACTTCTGCAACCACAAAATATAATCACACAAAAGCAAAACAATCGAAACTAATACGGCTATCATAAAAGTATAATGTGTTGCTAACTACACACTGATTTATCAGTGTGTAAGTAAACAACACATTAAATTATTTCGTGGAATTTCGTTATTGCGCAAAATCGGCGGGGCCAACTCTGACAGTTATTTTCATACTGGGCTGGACATTTTTTAATCGAATGGGCCATAGCATTGGGCTTCCATATACCTTTAAACTTCCTTGCTTGTACCTTATTCGGAACACGAAGTAGCGAAAGCGGGCGGCTAAACGAATTGTGTGTATTTTCTCGATATCTCGATGGACATCGGCTCGCGTTAGCCAAAGTCCATTAGGGGTATCAAAAATATAGCATTGAATGGTTTATCTTATCCGTAGTAGTATTATCTTTGATTCTGGTCATAGGACCATATTTCCCATAATTGGTGGCATGAAATTTAACTTTAAAAATGTTATTCCTTCTTAACAAGCAATCAGGTACTTTTATAGAGATCTGCTTTAGTAATGCTGAATAATCAATATACTCATTCAACAATTTATAGACAAACCAGAGATCATTAACTATTCTCCTTTCTCTTAAGGCGTTTAAAGATAATAAATAAATAAAGATTATGTACATGTGCAAATCGAAATTGACAAAACCTTAAAAACTTTTTCTGCACTTTTTCGATATTGTCTATATAAACGTTATAATATGGGGACCATACTATGGACGCATACTCCAGTCGGGATCTCACTAGGGAGCGATAAAGAGTTTTCAAGGAAGACAAAAACAAGTATCGGGCCAGTTTGAAAATAAAGCCCATTAACATCAATGCCTTAGAAACAACCAAAGAATAATGATCCCGAAAAGTAAATTTATCATCAAGAATTACCCCAAGATCCCTGACACTACACAGAAGTGACAGTTCCTGCCCCCCAATATGATAATAAGTACTGATTCTCGTTCGATTTCTGTAAAAACTAATGTAATTACATTTACTGGTTTTTAGTAATAGATAGTTAACCCTAGACCATTGAACAAAACGGTCAGTTTTGCAGTAGAGAACCATCATTCTCAGATCTAACCACTCTATAAACCTTCATATCATCCGCAAACAAAAGAAACTGGCAGGACTTAAGATACTGACCTATGTCATTGACAAACAAGTTAAAAAGGAGTGGGGTACAGTGTCCTCCCTGGGGGACTCCAGATGTAACCGTTATCGATTTGAAAACAGACCCTTCAATCTTAACCCTTTGAGTGCATCCAATAAGCATGCTCTGGATCCATCTTAAGGACAACTCATCAAAACCAGTTGCACTCAGCTTCACTAGAAGAAGCCGATGATTCACTCTATCGAACGCCTTGGAGAAATCCGTGTAAATAGCATCCATCTGATGCCCCTCTTCCAATACATTCAGAATTTCGTTCCCATACACAAACAAGTTAGTTGTAGTTGATCGGTCTCTAGCGAATCCATGTTGTTCTTTGACTATACAGCCTTTACAGGACCAAACGAGTTGATCGTACATTAATGAATTCAGAAGCTTTGGATAGCTGATTGTTTCGCAACTCTTCTATAATTTCAAATATTCTCCCTATCCCCCGTCTTATAAATTGGAACAACACAACTCTCTTTTCAGACAGTTGGAAGCATACCCTCTGCCAGAGACTTGTTAAAAATATTACATAAAGGAACGCATAAACTATATACAACTATATTACGTTGTCCTTTTAAAATTTAGTGCTTTATCATTATCAGAAAATCGTACAGCGAAAAGGTTAAAGTGGTATTTATGCAGACGAATTAAGTTAAACTAAACTAAAGTAACAAATCTCGAGAACTATGTCATTTACAATATTTACATGCTTTAATAAATTATTATTACTATTACAAATAATACGTTGGAAATAAATTTAAGATTTAAGAAAATTTACAAATATTCCTCCACTGGCTGCTAGACAATAACCAAGACGTACACAAAATTGTCTTCTTACATTGGCTACCTGGTAAATTAAAATATTTTATTGCATTCTGCAGAAACAGCATTTTTTAACTCGTATAGATAAGTGTTATTTTTATCCTTGTATATATCTTGATTTTACAATGGTCCCAGAGAAAGAAGTCATTTAGCGAAATATCAAAAGACCTGGCTGGCCAATTTTTGGTGCGATGTAGGCCAATAACATTTCCATTAAAAGTATCGTGTAAATATTCCCGAACAGCCAATGTATTATGTCCATCCACTTGGCACCAAACTTCGTGATTTTTCCTGGACACCTAATTTAAAGTAGGTCAAATTTGATCTTCTAGTAGTTCCAAATAATGTTCTGCATTCAAATTTTCAATTAGAAAAAAATGGTCCAATAAAACATTTTTCCGAAAATCTCCACCCAAACATTTACTTTCTGTGAATATTGCGTCCTCGTTTCGACAAATCTGTGTTGGTGTTCTTTGCTCCGGTATTCGTAATTTTAATGATTGGGTTCATTGTTTAACGTAAATGTGCATTCATCAGTAAAAAAAAACATTATTTAAAAACTTCCTGTAAATGTTTGCCCTTTCCATCATATTAAAGCAAAATCTTCTGCCATCTGATTTCATCTCCATCCCTACGCCCTTCACGTCTTTCATATTTGTATAAAAAGTATTTATGCAGTTTTAAAATCCGGAGTGATCTTTTCCTTTGATATTCTAAAGTTTCCCTGAGCTCATCTTTCTTCTATTTTCTTCTACGTGCAATAAAACTTCCAAATATCTATCATCTCTTACATTTTCTTCTTTTTAATATTTCCTTGCTGCAATTATTTGGTAAAATTTTACTTCACGGACATCACGCCAATTTTTATAAAATTTTGCACACGGGGGTTTTTGGGGCACTGTTCACGAATCTAAAATTAGTTTTTTCCCAGCAACCTTTGGTTTCTGAGTTATGAGGCCTCCAAGTGAACTAACCTCAAAATTCTCCCTTCTTGAAACTGATTACCAAAAATGGAAACACACACTGATTAGGCACTCATATCTTAAACAAATACACAAATTACAATAATTTATTGTCTATTTTAGGTCAAAATTATTTCAAATAAATCCACTTTTCTGTACGTTGTAAAAAGATATATGATGTATAACTGGTTGCCTGATCCATAATTAAGTCGTAAAGATATAAAAAACTGGATTTATTTGAGGTGTTTTTTACTAAAAATAAGCAATAAACTTTTGTAAATTTTAGTGTATTCGTTTAATATATAAGTGCCCAATCAGTGTATGTTCCATTTTGATGGTAATCAGTTTCAAGAAGGAAGAATTTTGGAAAAATGAAAAATTTTTTGATAGTCCTATTGACTGTTGATTTTTGGGGTATCAGTCTATTCAGATACTGAGCCGCAAACATGTCTGCAACCTTTTGGTAACTATTTCCTTGATAGAACCATGTAATCATTAATACTTTTTCTTCAGTAGTGTAACTTATGGTTAATCTTTTCACTGTACGATTTTTTAATAATGAGGCACTAAATTTGAAAATGACAACGTTAATTCACAGCTAACTGGTATTCTAATTGTTGTTTATAAATATAAGGCGACAATAAAGTAACAATTTTTAAAAATATATAAGCATCTAACTTGCAAACGGTGTAACCGAAAAATCTAAAGTTATTACGATGGACGTAGTTTTGCATGCTCTTCAATAAACTTTAATAGAATTTTTCTCCAAAATTATTAGGATAGCCAATAATTGATTCCTTTAAAAATTACACGAGATTTCCTATATTATAATCTATTTAATGTCCGACTGGTATATTATTTGACAAATAATAATATTATGTCAAAGTCAGTTAAATCCGAAATATTACCTTAGGGCGTTATTAAAAAAAATAACGCCCTAGGGCCTACAAATTTACCAATAAATAAACAATAAATTATCTTAATTTAAGCATTTATTACGAAAATACAAACATACTTACACAATATACTTATCATAATAAAAATTATTTTTTAAAGTAACACGTACAATTTTCAAACTGACCGGAAAGTTTCACATTTTCATACCCCACCGCAGTTGCTGTGTTACTTGAAGTAATACTTTTCCCAACTACAAGGGAAGCATTAGCCAATTTGGAGCTTTCACTATCATCCACGTACCCTCCTAACCTCATTAAGCTCTCGGAACTACTTCCCGCATCAGAATGAATTGTTGCCGCTGTACGTCTTAAACAATGACCTGTGTACGCCTTAGCATCAGGTAAACCCAAATATATAGCAATCTTAAAGGGTATATTTCCAAATGTATTTATACCTATAGGCTGCACAGTACATCGTTCATCACGATAGCACAAAAAACCTATCAATAGGTGCACTTTTAGGTCGCAAAGACACATAGTCCCGAATTAACTTTGTTGCGCACATTTCACTGTCATCAATAACCAAAAAGCTCCTTGCTTGCCCATTTTTACTTTGTGGAATGTCAATAAGTAAATATGCTGACCCATATCACGCACATCGGAAAACTTCATTTTCACAAGCTCGTCTCTTCTACAAGCTCCGATACACCTATCACTAATGCAACTTTATCTGCCAAATATTTTTCAGTCGGTCCTTCTTTCAAAAACGTTATAACTTGTTTGCGAGTCAGAACCTTCGACTTTTTAGGCTGATAATTTCTCTCTAATAATAAGTTGCTTTAGGAACTGTTGCAGAGAAATCAACTTTTCATTACTTCTTATCTTCTTATGAACTATTAATTCTTTACGTAACATTGAAAACTTTGTCCAAAGGGAATTTGGAGAATATGACTCTGACAAATCTTGAAAATAAGCCAACAAAACGGTTTCGTCCACACGGTCCACGCAGTGTTCCGTCAGCCAGGCCTCAAAATGGAAATATTCTTTCTCGTAAATCCGCCTAGTTTTTTTCTGGCACAAGCGCATGCTCAGCTTTAGCAGCTTTCACTAAAATATCTTGGGGAGATGGGTATTTTCCACTACTTCGGACATTTTTATGCCTCAATCGCAAAATTATTTTTTATGTGCTGTCTTATTGACAAATAACTTACAACCATGGTTACCACAATTACGTTTCGACAATTTTTTCAGTTAAATGCTAGTACTTAATTTGGTTTAAACTAATACATTCAAAATTCATTCAAATTTTTCTCATATAAAGAATATTTAGTCGGACATTAAACGTTGAAGGCACCACGGGTATTAAGGATAATAACGCTTTCGGTCAACGTATATCCCTCGGGCCAAAGGTCCTCGGGAAACACACCATCGACCTCAAGCGTTATTATCCTTATAATACCCTTGATACCTTACTAACTATTTTTTAAGTCCATTTTTTTTAATTATATTATCTTCAGAACATATGTATACAAATTAATAATTTATTATTTGTTTAATTTTCATCACAAACGAAATTTAATTAAAAATTAAGGGCGTCCAGGATCTCTTTATAACTTGTTAAACTTGTAAAAAGCCCGTGTCAGACCTGAAACTGATTATTCCATACAAAACGACCGGACGCGACCTTTAAATGCTGAAGGCTCACTTTAACAAAAAAGCTTTAAATCCTTTACCTGTTAATTAATGAATATTTTACCAAAGCCAAAAGAATTTTTTTTATAGCCAAAAATAATTTTAACTGAAATCACCCTTTTTGGGGAGCTAAATATTTGGGAAATACAATTTAGTTAAAACTTCAATATTAAATTTTAAAAAACGATCTTTATTTTTAATTTTGGGAGTGTTCCTTTTTATCTTTGGAACATCCACAAAGGCATAAGTACTAAAGTACCGTGGGTGTTTTAAGCCTAACCAAAACCAACTGGCCATAAGAACCTTAAAAGTGGCGTAGCCAAGTGGGATCAGGGTGACTGCCCTCCTTTATCAGCGCATGAACATACCTAATACCGGGTGTTGCTCCGCCGAGAGGGACATAGGCAATCCCATGTAAATTTTGAAGTAGTCAAATATTGGCTCCCCTAATTATTTTAGAAAAAAATGCTATTAGGATTTATTGAAGAGCACAATAAGTTCCACCCAAAATGAAAATTTGAGCATTTTTCAACCAAACAGTAAAGAGCAAACTACTTAAATATTCGCAAGTAGTATCTCATTATGCACCCTGTACTCTAGAAATCAATAATAAAAACACCATATCGATTTATCAGTGACAATTTAGATCATTAATTTATAATGTCATTGCCAAAACTGAACAATTTTATACGGGAATTTCAAAAAGAATCCTCGCATTTCATTTTAGTTTACAGCTAATTCCAACACAAACAAATTTGTCTACATTTAGAAATCAATTTATGACGAAAATATCAGGATTTAATCAAATGGTCAAATATTCCTCCATTAACTGCCAGACAATAACCCAAACGATTATAAAACTCATTTACTACGTTGGCTAGTTGGTACATCGATATTCTGGCACATTCAGCGGAAATAGCATTCCTTAGCTGGTCTAAATTTTCATATTTTTCATTGGTATAAAGCTTAGTTTTTAAATGTCCTCATAGAAAAAAATCGTTTGGCGAAAGATCCGGAGACCTGGCTGGCCAAGATATTGCGTAGTTCGGGCCTATGATGTCTTTATTAAATGCGTTGTTCAAGTATTCGCGCACAGCTCTGGTACTGTGTGTTGGGCAGCCATCCATTTGATACCAAATCTCTTGATTTTCACGAGCAAGGTTGTTCAAAGCAGGCAAAATTTGTTCCTCTTAAAGTTCCAGAAAGTACTCCGCATTCAAATTTCGGTCAAAGAAAAATGGTCCAAGGATATGGTGGCCGAAAATTCCCGCCAAAACATTAATTTTTTGTGGATATTGAGTCCTTGTTTCAACAAATCGATTTTGGTTTTCGTTACTCCAGTACCGGCAATTTTGAATGTTGGGTTCGTTGTTCAATGTAAAAGTGCATTCGTCAGTAAAGCAAATATTTTGTAAAAAACTTCTGTCAGTGTTTATCCTCTCCATCATCTCAAAGCAAAATTCCTGTCGTCGTATTTCGTCTCCGTCTCTTAATTCTTGGTGTCTTTCGTACTTGTATGCGTGGTATTTACATATTTTTAAAATTCGAGATATTGTGGTGTGGTCTTGTCCAGTAATGTCCTCCAGTTGTCTCGTGCTAATGTTTCCTTCGGCCTCCTCTACACAAAGTATCACGTCTAAATTCCTCTCGTTTTGTACAATTTGTCTCTGATTTTCACGTCGATTTTCTTTACAGTTGCAATTATTGATTACTGTGCCTGTAGTTTCAAATTTTTTTATCGTCTGTTCTATTGTCGATTTACTTGGTATTGGCCTATTGGGAAAATAGGCTGCAAACATGTCCGCTACTCTTCGATAACTATTTCCCTGATAAAACCATTTTATAATAGTGATTTTTTCTTGATTTGAGTAGTTCATTATTTAAAAATGATGTGACATTGATCTGACAACTTGAGAGTGAGATCATCACTATATTTATCCTTCTGCTACATTCGAAGAAAGCCATCCTCCGTGTCTTTTCAAAGTGAGCAAATCACCGCCGCTTTCTACCAACATGGTAGCCGAAGAACGCCTTAGCCCATGTTCGGTATATTCTGCGTGATTTTTTAGTTTTAAGTATTTTGCAAGTTTTGGAATACCACTGATAGTATGGCACCCAACAAGTTGAGCGTAACATCTTTGGTTTCAGTATGCAACAAATAATCTTCTACTCTCCATATTTTTAGGGCGGGGATCTGCGTATTTACGGTAAAGTGTACAGGGATTGAATTTGCAATTTTCATTGGTAATGGTAAAACTGTGAGTTTTTCCATCTCGTAAGAACACGACAAGGAAACGCCCATTATCTTCCAAAGTTACTTTTGCTAGTAGATATTGTCTTCACATAAAAATTTGGTTACTTGTTCTGATGTAAGAACCTTGGATTTTTTTGGTACATATCCTACAGCTTGTCGTTTCAAAAAAGCGATAGTTTTTGAATATTCGTTGTGAGTATTTTCTTTTATTGCCAAACAACTCTTTAACATGGAGAATCGACTCCATAAGGAGGATGACTAGAGTTGGTTTTTCAGAAAAATAAACTAAGAGAATATCGTCACTCACAATTTTGATTTTTTTCTGAGTCCGCCATTCCGTAAAAATGTGACATTCATATTCATATCTTAACCTGGATTTCACTGGTAATAAATCTGCACTCACTTCTGCCGCTTGTTGTAATATAATATCGGGAATATCCGGATTTTCTTCCAAATCTGAATTCATTTTAAATGAATTCAGATTTGGCATAAATCTCACTGACAGAAAATAAAATATGTCATTAATAAATAAATCTTTGTTATGAACAGTTTCCATGGATAGATTTTTTGTATAAGCGCGCGAAACGACGGATCGGGAAAAAAATTCGGTGCGCTGTTCTGAAAATGTCATATTTACTGTATTTTATACACAGTTGAAAATGTAGTATTTTCAGGTAATTATAATAAAAAAATATTTCACTGGCGAAAACTGCCCTATTTTAATCTTTAAAATGGCTATAATTTCATAAGGAGACATTTTCCGAAAGTTTGACATAAGTGATTTTGTCATATTTTTGGACCTAAACTCTACCCAGAAATGGTGGGGATTTTTTTGGGCCACCCTGTATGCACCTTTTTTTTAATGGTACTGGTAGTTTGCTAACAAATTTTAGTTACCAAAAAATTAGGGGCGGAAGCCATAAATATCATATTTAATAATTGTAAGTTTCGTTAGGCCTTTAAAATCCCTTGTTTTAATTTTCATGGTTATTAGTTACAAAATTATAATAAAACTTTATTTTATATATATATATATATATATATATATATATATATATATATATATATATATATATATATATATATATATATATATATATATATATATTTAAAAATTTGGATTTTATTAAAATTTAGGATAAAGAATATACAAATTTGTAAACAAGAATCTTCATTAAAAAGCTTTATAATTATTTCTTAATATATTCATTAAAATCTCTTTATCTGATACCCTTAAAATTTTGGGAATGCGAGTTACAATACGGGCCGAAGGAATGATGTTTTTAAAAAACAATTTTTTCTTGAGAAAAACACTTTTATTTTTCACCAGACTTCGAAAATTGTAGCAAAATTTATTTTTGAGAGAAACGGGAACGAAAACTAAAGTTACAACAGTTTTG
>JAHBCN010020644.1:0-14967 GCA_019359885.1 Listronotus oregonensis
TCGTAAAGCCGTTAAGTAGAACAAAATAAAAAATATATGTCAATATCTCTATTTTTATGACCAAAAATAGGTGGCGCCGCGATTCTAAACAATTACCACATTTTTTCAAACACTAACAGCTAAACTATGCTTAACAAAGATTAAAAGCATAAATTTCGCAACATGGGTCATCTGTAATACCGATTTTATTTCACGACTCACCGCTAGATAGCTATGCTTGACTTTTGTTGTGGTTAGTGGCACGCAGTGTTGTCAGATGAGATAAAGCAGAAATCGTGAAATTCAATGATGAAAAATCGTAAGAAATCGTGAGGAGAGTGGGAGATTACAAATTACTTAATAATATTGTTAAAAAGGAAAACACAATGACGATGTTTAATACATTTATTAAAGTTAATATAATTTTACATTACACCAATGCAAATATTAAAACATTAAATAAACAAGTAGGTTACATAAATTTTAAAATCTAGGCAATAGCCACTAATACATTATGCTCAATCCTCAGAATCGTTTAAGTCAAAATTATTTTTTTATCGCTATACAGGGTGTCCCACGACGAACCGACGCGGTCGATTTCTCAAAAACTTAGCAACGGAAAATTTTGAAAATTTGGAAGTTTACTAATATCGATGAGAGCAACTCGTCCAAAATATTTTCAAGATAGTGGCACTTCCGGCTATACCGGAAGTCGATGCTAACTTCCTTATTTTTAATGAAACACCCTATATATTATTGCATTTTTGGATTCTCCAGAAAATTCTAGATATGTTTCGTGTATAATATGCTATACCTAAGTCTAACCGTTTTCGACATATCTTGAATTTTAGGTCAAAAATGACGTTTGCAGACCCCAAAATAAGGAGAAATTTGTTCTATACGGCATACTCTATTATTTAATTTGGGTTGAACTCCTTGTGCAAAGAGGCCCAATTTTGTATATTGAGTGGATATTTTGGGTGTAAATTAATACAGGGTAACTAAAAATTAAGCACAAAAATTAACTGATAAAAAACGTAAAAAGTCAATTTTTTTAAATGGAAACCCCCTACTTTTTATCGTATTAAGCATCAAAAAATAAGGTAACTTTGTATTAATTAGTCTATGCCAAAAATGTATAGTTTTCGAAATAATCGACAATTTAACATTTTGTATTGTAAAAGTGCTATACGGATCTTTAATTTTGTTATTAGTGGGCCATGACTGCGGGACGTCATGGCCCACTAATAACAAAATTAAAGAGCCCCATAGCACTTTTACAATACAAAATGTTAAATTGTC
Organism: Listronotus oregonensis; assembly: GCA_019359885.1. Classification (NCBI taxonomy): domain Eukaryota; kingdom Metazoa; phylum Arthropoda; class Insecta; order Coleoptera; family Curculionidae; genus Listronotus; species Listronotus oregonensis. Next base: position 1,282 of record JAHBCN010020644.1, read on the forward strand.
AATTATTTCAAAAACTATGCATTTTCGGAATAGACCACTTAATACAAAGTTACCTTATTTTTTAATGTTAAATACGATAAAAATATAAAGGTGGGGGGTTTCCATTTGAAAAAATTGACTTTTTACGTTTTTTATCAGTTAATTTTTGTACTTAATTTTTAGTCATCCTGTATTAATTTACACCCAAAATCTCCACTGAATATACAAAATTGGGCCTCTTTTCACAAGGAATTCAACTTAATTTAAATAATAGAGCATGCCGTATAGGAAAACTTTCTCCTTATTTTGGGGTCTGCAAACGTAATTTTTGACATAAAATTCAAGATATGTCGAAAACGGTTAGACTTAGGTATAGCATATTATACACGAAACATATCTAGAATTTTCTGGGGAATCCAAAAATGCAATAATATATAGGGTGTTCCATTAAAAATAAGAAAGTAAGCATCGACTTCCGGTACAACCGGAAGTGCAACCATCTTGAAAATATTTTAGACGAGTCGCTTTACCGATATTAGTAAACTACCAAATTTTTAAAATTTTCCGTTGCTAAGTTTTTGAGAAATCGACCGCGTCGGTTCGCCGTGGCACCCTGTATAATATGTCACTACTAGTCAACTTTCGTATCCTGTTATTGTTAAGAGAAAAAAAATTTTTTTTTTAAAAAAAACAAAAAAAAAAAATTTTTTTTTTTTTAAATTTTAAAAAGGGGAGAAAAGGGCCCAAAAAAACAAAAAAAAAAGAAAAACCCCCTTTCCGGGGGGGATTTTTGGGGGCCCGGGGAAATTTTTTGGGGGGGGGAAAACCCCTTTTTTTTTTTTTTCCTTTTTTTAAAAAAAAATTTTTTTTTTTTTAATTTTTTTTTTAAAATTTTTTTTTTTAAAAATTTTTTTCCCAAAAAGATTTTAAAAAAAAAAAAGTTTAAAAAAAAAATTTTTTTTTTTTCGGTGGAAAAAATTTTTTTTTTTTTTTTTAAAAAAATTTTTTTTTTTAAATTTTTGGCCCCCCGGGTTTTTAAAAAAACCCGGGAAAAAAAATTTTTTTTTTTTTAAAAAAATTTTTTTTCCCTTTTTTTTAAAAAAAAAAAAAAAATTTTAAAATTTAAAATTTAAAAAATTTTTTTAAAAAATTTTAAAAAAAACTTTAAAATTTAAAAAAATTATTTTTTTTCCCCCCAAATTTTTTTTTTTTAAAAAAAAAAAAAATTTTTTCCAATTTTTTCTTTTTAAAAAAATTTTTCTGTGGGGAAAAAAAAAAAAAAGGTTTTTGCTTTTTAAAAAAAAAAAAAAAAAACCCCTTTTAAATTTTAAAAATTTTTTTTAAAAAATTTTTTTTTAAAAAAAAAACCTTTAAAAACCCCAAAAACCCTTTTGGGTTTTTAAAAAAAAAATTTTAAAAAAAAACCCCCCCCCTTTTTTAATTACCAAAATAAAAAACCAAAAAAAAAATTTTAAAAATTTAAAAAGGATTTTTCCTTTTTTTTTAAAAAAAAAAAAAATAAAAAATTTTTTTCTTTAAAAAATTTTTTAAAAATTTTAAAAAAAAAAAATTTTTTAAAAAAAAATTTTTCCCTTTTTTAAAAAAAAAAAAAAAAAATTTTTTTTAAAAAAAATTTAAAAAAAACCTTAAAGGGAAAAAATTTTTTAAAAAAAATAACAAATTTTCCCAAAAAAAAAATTTAAAAAAATTTTTTTTTTTTTTTTTTTAAAAAAATTTTTTAAAAATTTTTAAAAAAAAAAGGTTTTAAAAATTTTTAAAATTTTTTTTAATTTAAATTTTAAAAAAATTTTTTTTTTAAAATTTTTTTTAAAAAAACCTTTTAAAAATTTTTAAAAAAAAAGGGGGGTTTTTCCCCCCCCCAATTTTTAAAAAAAAACCCCCCCAAAAATTTTTTAAAAAACCCCCCTTTAAAAATTTAAAAAAAGGGGTTTTTTTTTAAAAAAATTTTTTAAAAATTAAATTTTTCCCCCTTTTTTCCCCAAAAAAAAAAAAATTTTTTTTTAAAAAAAAAAAATTTTTTTTTTAAATTTTTAAATTTTTTTAATTAATTTTTTTAAAAAAAAAAAATTTTTTTTTTTAAAAAAAAAGGGGTAAGAATTTTAAAAAAAATTTTTTTTTTTAAAAATTTCCCCCCTTTTTAAAAACCCAAAAAAAATTTTAAAATTTTTAAAAAAAATTAAACCGGGTTTTTTAAAATTTTTCAAAAAAAAAAACCTTTTTAATTTAAAAGAAAAAAAAAAGGGGTTTTTTTTTTTAAAAATAATTTTTTTTAAAAAAGGGGAAAAAATTTTTTTCCCAAAAAAATTTTTAAAAAATTTTTAAAAAAAATTTTTAAAAAAATTTTTTAAAAAAAAATTTTTTTTGGTTTTTTAATTAAAAAATTAAAAAACCTTTTTTTTAAAAAAATTAAAATTTTTTTTTTTTTCCCCCCCAAATTTTTTTTTTAAAAAAATTTTTAAAAGGAACCCTTTTTTTTTTTGGGAAAAAAAAGGTGTTTTAAGCGTTTTTCCGGCTTTTCTCGGTGAAAAATGGCCGGATCGGGATTTTTCAAAAACCACTTTAAAGGTTTTTGAATTCTCTACAAACGGTGTTTTATCAGTAATGTGATATAGCCAGAACTTTTTGTTATATTTAAAAACAATAAACGAAAAAAGGCCATTTTTTAATAATTATTGTTTAAAAAAATTACCTGAAAAAAAATGGGTTGGATTTTTGATTTTAGTAATCTACAGGTTATTCCGGAAGTCATGACGCAGTCAGATATCTATTAACATTAATTACAAAAAAAAACTATAATGATTGGACTATTCAAACAAAAATTATAAATTATAAAATAATATAAACAATAAAATTAAAGTTCTATATCTGGTTAGAGTTTATAATAAATACCAAATTGAAATTGCAACTTTGGTGGACATCATAATTACCTCATTTTAGAGGTCTTTTATTTTCCCTCGCGATCATACTTACTTTAGCTCATTTGGTACAGCAATTTTCGATATACAGGTTAATTCAACTGAACTTAAATTTCTGGAGTTAAAAATGAACTTTAATTTACAAAAGATAAACTTAAAGTAAATAATCTACTCCAACTACTTCACTTAAACAAGACTATCAATTTAAGTGTAATGGGAGCTAATGGTAACCATTAGCTTCCATGCAGTAAAAATTTTGCTCGAATCTTTCTCGCAAATTTCGAAGCATTTGATTACATTCGAAATTGATACGTTTGCACAACTCTTGCAAAGACTTTGGTTGCATACACTTAACTTTCTATATGACATAAAAAATCCACTGGTGAAAGATCTGGCGATCGAGGAGGCGATACTTTTTTCTCCATTAATAATAATTTAGTTTAAAGATTAGCTACCTATATAATTTGGGCTCTAGTAAATTAATTATTAGGAAATAATTTATTCTATTTGAGGCAAGTTTATTAAAACCCTTAAGTAATTGTTTAGAAGTGTGGCTCCCCTTTTTTGGGATGTAAAATCCAACATGTTCATCAAAAATAGAAAAATTAAAAAAAATGTCAATTTTTTGATTAAAAAACATATTTCTTAAAATTATTTGTCTTTACACGCAAAATATAAAGCAAATCACCAGAAATTGCTAAAGTTAAATGGATGCATTTTATTGACAAAAAACTTAAAAAATAGTCTTTTTTTAAAAATTAAAATTAACGCAGAGTTGATTTATTGGATTTTACTTAAAAGATTTTTAAATTCGCCGTAAAATAGAACAAAATGAAAAAAAAAACATGTCAATATCAATATTTTTTGATTTTTTATAATAAAAAATAGGTGGTGCCATACTTTTAAACAATTACCAACCCTTATGTTAAAAAGACTATTATTAAAAAAAATAACAAGAATTCCATATTTATTTTTGCATAAGCACTCTGTATATCAAAAACCTTTGCACCAAATGAGCTTAGGTAGGTATATCCATAAAGAAAAAAAGGTCCCTTTAAAACGAGGTGCTACTTGGCCCCTTTTTCTTTCTTAGAATTTAGGGGTGAAACGCATCCTTGTCAAGGCATTGCAGTTAGAAATCATGCCTTAGCGTAAAAATGTTATTTAAGGACTCTTTTCTTAGGAATATGCTGCACATGGGCTGCCGATTAGCCGATCTGAAAACACTTGATCCCCATAAAAAAATTAATAAAAGCATTCTACAAGAGTGGTATCTTTAAACAAATACATCAAATAGAAATATATTTTTTTTACATTTATTTAACACCTAACGTCTTACCATACATTAGATAATACCAAAGTATTTTTCTGTCGTCCTGCACTCAAATCCTGTCAATAGCTTCTAATTAGGACACTTCTTGAGCTGAATAAGATCCTTATCTTTTAATCCCCAACTTCGTTGAAGTTAACCGCCATAGGAAAGTAACTAATGGCTGTGATATGTATATCAAATCAACAAATCACACCAGTAGTTCCTTCACCATAACAGCCCACTGTAGAGCAGACACTGACGGGCTTCTGTGATGTCTCCCAGACAACCAAACTTGGTGATCTAACGAAGTGAGATATCGAAACAATCACAGGGCTAGATCACCAAAGATTGACGGTTGGGCCATTGCTGGTAAAATCTTCATTTCCAAAAGAAAAAACTATTTATCTTTACTGTACAATGTAAAAAATAATTTTAAGTAACTAAATAACTTTTAATTTGTGTGGTAAATTAAAAAAAGGCAATTTCACTAATGTATAAATAAGCCCATTTGATATATTTAAAACCGAAATTTGCTATCGGATAAAAAGGAAGAAATTCAAAAATGTAACTAGCTAAAATAATTAATAATTTTACGGATCTATTAATCATGTTGTAGGTACTATTCGAAACTAAGCAAAAAATATCTGGCCAAATCAATGGTAGTACCTATAATTATAAAAAAATAGAAATAAGTATATGCCTAATGTTTTAGCGCCTAAATTGGCACTTGGAGAAAAAGTTATATTTACTTGAATTAGAATTTAGCAAAAATTCCTAATATAAAAAGTTATTACCAAAAAAAGTTTTTGCCTTAAATGTACTAACATCGATTCTTTAAAATACTAAGTTCTTTTCTCCCTTTGTTTACAAAATACTTAAAATTTTCATGCATGAAACGGAATCTGTCAATAATTTATCTTATCTAATAACACATAACATAATATCTAAATAAATACAATCTAAAATTAAAGAGTGGGTACAATTTTATTTCCCTAATTAGCTAAACTTAAAAAAATGTTATAACTAATTCTGATGAGATTGTTTTAAAAATTTGTACACATATTCGATGTACAACAACTATCAAGTGGCGTCGATTTTTTTTTAATTAGTATTTTACAATAACAAATAGGTCAATTTTATTGTCAAAAAATCGACATTTTAAATTTAAATTGATGAGAGAAATAATAAAAATAAATTAAGAATCGGTTTTTTTAATGTTATGGTCATGTCAGAATGTCTAAAAATCTTAATTTCATTGAAGTTCTTAGGTGCCAATATCTACAAAGAGGCAGCCTATACGAAAAAAGTATACAGGGTGTCCCAGAATATGTGGGCAATCTCTCGAAATCTAATAGAAAACCTAAAAATATTATGACAAGTTCCTATAAACTTTTTTCCTATGAGCCTCCCCAACGGAGATACAGGTACATAACGGACGCCCCTGGAAATCGTTTTTGTTAAAATAACTTTTAAAATTTAATATTTTTAATATGATGGTTAACTAGATAAGTCTTCTTAAAATGAACCCATTAAATCATATTTGGCTTATTTAGTTTGCCAGGAACGGACTAGCTCTGACACAATACGAGCAATTTTTTTAACACCCGGTATGATAAAGGCTCAACAATATTATTTTTAGATAGCTTTAACCTAAACTAAAAAAAGGTACTCTTAATTAACATCGATAAAATCAACTGTTTACGAGGAATAAAATATCATGGTTGGTAATTTTTTTACATTATACAGGGTGTTTTCTAATTGTACGTCAATATTAGGGTAATCAATTTTTGGGTCCATTTTAAGAAGAAAACTTTACAGTAATATGATTTAAAATAACCCTTGCAACACCATTCTCCTGAACGACTCTTGAAATCTTACTTCTTCTAGTTACTGTCAATGACCCTATTTTTTCTCCACAAGTTGTAAACTGCACAAGCTTCAATATGAGTCTTAACTTTTGAGATACAGGATGGTAAAATTTTCAAAAATAAATCATTTATTATTAAAATCTGTAATACTTTTTACCACTTTAGTATTTTAATAATATTTGGCATATAAGTACTATCTATGTATCAAGAAGCCTTTTTTAGTGTAACACATTTTTTTAAATTTCCACCAGTGGCGTTCGTACAAAATTTGACCTGCCTATTTTGGCAAATAAAAAAAATGTGGTACCCTAAAAAATGCTTCTTGATACATAGTACATATATGCCAAATATCATTAAAATATCTAAAGTGTTATTACAGATATTAATAATAAATGATTTATTTTTAAAAAATGTATCGCACTGTATCTCAAAAGTTAAAACGTTTAGTACATACGTTCATATGAAATTTTCTTCTTAAAATAAACCCAAAAATGTCCTCCTTAAATATTGACGTACAATTAGAAAACACCCTGTATAATGTAAAAAAATAAATTTTTCGTAACAGTTGATTAATCAATAATACTTTTTATTTTAAGCTTCAATAATAAGTTGACCTTTTATCGGTAAATTCATGGTCAATATCTGAAGAAATAAGCCAAATATGATTTAATGGGTTCATTTTAAGAAGACTTATCATCTCACCACCATCATTTTAAAAAAATATTAATTTACGACTAGTATTTTAAAAGTTATTTATAAAAAAAAACGATTTCCAGGGTCGTCCGTTATGTACCTGTATCTCCGTAGGGAAGGCTCGTAGGAAAAAAGTTTATGGGAACTTGTCATAATATTTTTGGGTTTTCTATTAGATTCCGAGAGATTGCCCACATATTCTGGGACACCCTGTATATACACTTGTAGTATTCTTTTCATGAGGTTTTTTACTATTAGGGAAATTTCCCACATTTTCCCGGACATTCTGTATATGTGTCACTTTTACCAATAGGAATTAAAAGTAGTAATAAACTATGGACTTTGACAGAATATTGAGTTTCTGTCTTTCGGCATTGCAGGTATATTATGTTTTATGGTACGTTTCACAATAATTCGTTGATTTCTTGACCGCAATAAAATTTAAATTACAACCCTCAGCGGAAAACCCAATATCTATTGTGTAGGCACTGCACCTTTTGAAAGGGTACATGTCCTGATTACCTACTAATATTAATAGTTTAGGTTAGCCATTTTGGATGCTCAATAACACAGAAGAAAATACCTTGACAAACTTCAAGCGACTGATGAACTAAGAAAAAAGACTCTGCGTTATATTGAACACCTGCAACTTGCTTATAACCTACATAATATACCAAAAAGTAGGTACAATAATAAATAAAGAAAATTTTAAGTCCGGGTCTACATGCGGGTAGCCAAAGTATATTGAGTTTTACGACTAACAGTAGCAGGTAAAACGAGAAATCAACGAATTATTGTGGAACGTACCATAAGTCTTTCATTTTTTAATTTCTTTAAGTTTTTTTAGATTCTACGATACAAAAAATATGGCTATTTTACTTATTTTTTATTAATGCGAGGAAAATCACAAGTACGATCCTGCTTAGTCCACGATGGATGATCCGGTACAAATTTACAAAACAAATTTTAAGAAAGAAGAATTTAACCGCATAATTATTTTTAAGTAAATAATAAAAAAACTACTGATCACGTGGTCAAGTAAGTTTTAAGTAAAGGTTTGATTTAAGATCACGTGCTACACAACCAAAAATTAAATTAAACCAGTTAAAACACTAATTCTGCAAACATAGTCTACATACTTCTCTCACTTGGAAAATCAGAGGCGTGCAAAGAAAAATCAAAGTTTCCGGCGTGAGATAGTCCCGTACTACTGACCACAAAACACAGCTGCCACGCAACCATCTCCCGCCAAAAACTTAGAATGCAAAGCAGAGAAAGGAAAAATGTTCATGTTAAGAGCAAAATAAAATAATACATACATACACCAAAGTTGTTAAGTTTTTACAAAAAAGAAGCACTATCTATCCAAAACACTAAACCCGACGCCAAAGACACTACTTTCCCACGTTTCAACCGTCTTCACCGAGATCGACACTTCAAATGAACTTTAAGGAGCAAATTTATTTCCACCTAACCTTTACAAAAAGGCAGTAAGTACTCTGCACCCCATTGTAAAATGCAAAATTAGGGACCACAGGTACCAGAAAAAGTGCGGGCGGGCATCTAGTGAAATTACAGATGACCTACGGTTACTTTAGGGTCATTCAGAACTTCTAAGAAAAGTTTAGGGTGCAGGTAGTCGACATGGGGTGCAAAATTATTACTGGAACAAATTACAGGTAAAATTGAAATATGATTTTTGCTTGAATATTTTACTCATGTATAAATTTTTCCATAAGACGCGTTAAATCAAAAAAATTCAGCGGAAATTTCACGTTGCCTAGACAACGTGGTATTTCCACTTAGAGATCGAACGCTGTAAGAACAACACCGATACGTCACGGTCTCATATGGCAAACTCATATAAAACCGTGACGTATCGGTGTTGTTCTAACAGCGTTCGATTTCTACCTACAAACACAGAACAATAGAACCTGTTTGTTTGTATTGTCAATTAGAAACGTCCAAATCAGTCAAAATGAGTCGATTTGGTCATGTACACGATGAAGAAATAGATAAAGTAATTAAAAAAACGATTTCAGTTATAGTTTTAATTATGTTGCATGAAATTCAAAATTGTATGACAAAAAAAAAACATTTTAATAGTAATACTCCCATATTTCTCCATTCTAGAAAAATTCTCCCTAAATACCGCTCGTACATAAAAATTAACCAGATAATTTTCATTCAAGCTTGTTATACAAACTCCATTCGTTCTTGGAACTCGTGGAATTATAAATAACAAGCTTTCATGAATATTATCGGTAATTTTTAAGCACTCGTGGTATTACCACCGAAAAGAAAAAATATTTATAAATACTGAATTGAGTATATTTTGCAAAAATAAAGTTTTCGGGTTCTAAACTAAGAACTATTACTCAATCACCTAAATAGCCGACTTCCGAAAATAAAGTTTACAGCAAAAAAAATGTTCTTGGCATTTCGAATTCTTAAAAAAAAAACAGGAAATTTTTCATTGCAAGCTTCAAAAAGAACTTAAAAAATAATTGCAAATAGTAATGGGGTCAGCAGACGCCATTAATTCCTTAATAACTAAACAAAGAAAAACAAGTAGCAATCAATCATTATATCCATACATAAAACCAAATAACACCCCAGTATACTAAACTATACCACATTTCGGAGCAATTGTAGCTAGCATATAACCACCACAAAAAATATCTCATAAAATTTTTAACGTAAAAAAAAACGAAATCACACATAAATCTGGAGTTTATTGATTAAGCCGTAAAAAATGCAATAGCTCATAATGGGCCAGACAGAAAGAAATTTTAATATTAGGTTTAAATTATGTACACAAATCCCGCTTTGCAAGGCACTTTTTAGAATTAGTTTTTTTCCAGCGGTTGACAATTTAAAAATTGTTTCTGCAGCACCAGAAAGTTAAAAAATAACATCTTAGAGTCAACTGAAATTTAGAAACAATAAAAATTTTACAATGAACACGTTAAACGATTAGAGATATACTACAGTAAATGAAGGGACAAAGCTGTAAATAAAGCTGTACAGTTTTCCCTTGTGGCGCAATTCTTCGGGGATGCTTTCGAGCGAAAAAAAGTTTATTAACATTAACAGGTGGGAAAGGTCTCAAAGTGGCCCCTCAAGGCCCGAAAAATGGGTTTTTCGCTAATATCTACCGAAATATGCGAATTGGAGAATTTTTGTTTAAACAAAAAATGAAGATCGCCTTGTAATCTACAAAAATGGTCCTTATAATTTTTTTTCGAAAATTCGATAGTTTTCGAGATAACAGGACCCAAAAGTCCTCTCATTTCAGCTGCCGCTCTACCGCTAGAATGCCGCTATCTACATGGATTCACTTATAAGCGAGCGGACGAATTGTTCTATTACCCGGGCAATAATGTACATTTTTTTAATCATTTAAAGTTTATCGGGTTTTGGGTCCATTCGGTTTTTCTAGAATATTTAAAAAAGCGGTCAAAGTTTTTTTTTTATTTTAAGGGTATCTCATATTGATATTTTTTGAAAAGGCGGTTTGTTATTACCATTTATTTTTTATAATGAGACCTTAGCAAGTGTTCAAAGATCCAAGAAAACTTCCTTTACCATCTTCCTTGCTTTTTAAAAAAAAAATTGTTTTGCCCATCTGCATTTTTTAGCCTTTCCGGAATTTAGAAAATCGATGTTATGGATTTTCGACGGTCTTTTTGGAAAAATATTGGGTTGCAAAAATGGTAGAAACCATTTATGTAGATTTCGAGGTGATTTTATTTTTTTTGAACGAAAATTTGCTAATTCGCATTTTTTGGGGAGATATTTGCGAAACTTATCTTTGGGTTTTTTGGGGGCCATTTTCAGCGGGTTTCCCCGTCGGAATCGTGATAAACTTTTTTCGCTCGAAACCATCTACGAAGACCCGAATTGGCCACAAAAAAAACAGTTTTATTTACAGTTTGGGGGGACTATCAGGTCTTCAGTTACTGGACTAATAAGAAATTTTGCGTTGTGTACAGTTCTTTTAATTGGATAACTGCATTATCATAAAAATAAAGACGTATAAAAAGTAAAAAAAGTAGTTCCATTAAGAAAATGTTAATTTTGTGTCATATCAATATTATTTCAATTTAAATCCTTTTTCTAACTATTTCTTCAGGATTCTAGAGGAGAAAATATACAAGATGGTTATTTCACACTTTTTTTAAACGAGTAAAGTCATAAATATCCGTTCAGTCCTCTCGTTAGATGACCCTGGTTGTCATAAATATTGCAAAAAACACGACCGCAAAATAAAAAAATCGATAAAAAATACTCTGAACTTCTTTACCCATAAAACAATTAAAGCCTAACAATCAATACATCCTCTCTTAATTTCCCTTACTACAGTTCTTTAAACATGCAAAACACTTTTACTACCTGTCTAAAGAAAAAGTTGTTAAGCCTTAATGATGCGAGGCACTCATGGACAATATTTACCGCCTTTCCTAATAGAAAAACCTATTTCTGGTACCTGAGGCATTTATCTAATAGAGACGTAGGTCATACACTATAAAATGACCTTTCTTAGTGGTATAGTGGTCGGCTATAAATGGCGAAATTCATAAACGTGACGTCATTAATAAACATTTATCTTGATTTTTTTAATTGTCAGCTTAGTGAAATCCCAAAAATACCGCTCAAAAAAATTAGTGGAACTCCTTTTAGTCCATTTGTAACTTTTAAGGCGTTAATTACATTTAGATCAAGCTTACATATTTCAAAAGACACATGTTCTCACAATAAATTATAGAATGTATTATTTGAATAATCATTTATTCCTGAGAAAAAACTTACAAATTAAAAAAGGTACCAAAAAACAAAGTGTCAAATATACAGTGACCGCCAGAAAGTAGCGACATAGGAATTTTTTTTAAAATGACTTTAAAAAAAACAGTTTCGCAGATCAATTGCATCACTTAAAACCTCAAAAAAAAATTAAAGATCCCGATTGTTTTTGTTATTTGGCAGTAAATTTGAATTTTTTTTGGTCGGTTAGAAACCCCCTTTTTTGTCAAAATATCAAAAAAAATTTTTAAGGATAACTTGTTCAGAATTTAATTTTAGGGCTATGTGTAAAATTTTGAGCCATTTGGATAAAAACCAAAATTTGGACATTTTTTATTCATAAAAAATTATTTTTGTTTTAAAAATTTTTCTTTACCATTTAGAAACAGGTTTTTCAGACCTAAACTAAAGTTTCGGCACAATTTTTTTTACTCTAGTAAGTTAGTTCTTTTTTTTCCAAGAAAATTTAAAAAAACGGGGTTTTTTTTGGGCCCATTGTCGCATAGGATTTTTTTTAAAACCATAAACTCGGAATTTCAAATATTTTTTTAGTTTAAACGATTCAATGTAATAATTAAAATAACTCCAAATTAAAAATTAATATTGAAATTTCGATTACGGTTTTAAAAAATGGAAACTAGGGTTTCCGAAAATAATTTTTTAAAAAAAAAAAAAAAAGGGGTAATTTTCAAAACCCCCTTTTAAATGGTAAAGAAAAATTTTTTAATAAAAATTTTTTTTTTTTGGAAAAAATCCCAAATTTTGGTTTTTATCAAATGGCTAAAATTTTTTCACATAGCCATAAATTAAATTTTGAACAACTGACCCCTTTTAAAATTTTTCGATATTTTGACAAATAAATTTTTGGTCAACCGCCCAAAAAATTTCCATAACTGCCAAAAAAAATAAAGGGGTCGTTAATTTTTTTGGGTTTTAAGTGATGCAAATCCGCGAAATGTTTTTTTTTAAAAGTCATAAAAAACCCAAAAATTTTTGGGGCCCTTTTCTTATAAAAATGGTTATTTTCTATATAAAGACAATTTAGAAAGCTGTATTTTTTTATTCCATTTTTTTGTATCTCTTATAGTTTTTGAGATATTGATTATTTTTAAAATTTAAAACGTCAGTATCTCAAAAACTATAAAAGCTACAAGAAATTTTATCTAATATAAATTATGTATTTTTACAAGACCAATAATTTAAGCTATATGACTTTTTTTTATCTAAAAACACCAAGCTAATATTTAATAAGTTTATTAAAAAGTGTTCCGTTATTTTTTTTGAGCAGTGTGTTTTTATTTCAGAGTTTAACAGGATTCCAAATACATCCAGTTACCTAATAAAAATATCTATTGTCATAAACTTAACGATATAGAAAAGTCTAAGAAATGATTTACTTTTTAAAAGCAAATCACTAAAAAATGTCATATTACAGTGTATGACTGTACAAGGATTTATAATAAATGAGCCCTAATTTTAACTGCAGATTCGGGTTCAGCGAAAAAAAAAAAAAAAATACGACAGAAATTTAATGTTTTTTAATACTGCCCTCCTAAACAAAACCCCCCTAAAGTAAAAAATTCGAAATGGAGATAAATGGCTTTTAGTAAATTTGTCTTTTAAACTTCTACCAAACAAATAAAAAAAGGTATGTAACCTTCTTTTAGCAAAAAGAAGTATTTTTTGGTTATTTTCGATGGAGTACTTTTTTAAAAGGGGGTAGTTTTATTTTTTTGTCTAAAAATAGTTGAATTGTGTTTTTGCTTATTATCATTAATATAAAAATACTAGGTTTGCTAAACAAAATCACCGTAAAATATTTTATTTGGTTCTTGCTTAGCACAGAACTAAAAAAAAATTAAGTATGCTAAGGAAAAACACCGTAAGTTCTTTTTTTCACAATGTTTCTACTTAGAAGTGGAATATGCATTGGTTAGCTTACCAGGCAAGAGTGACTTTTATAATAAAAAGCTTGTATTACAAAACTTAAAAAAGTTTTTTCAAACTAGGACATAAAGATTTTTTTAAAAATTTTCTCCTTTAGTTTGCGGCAAAAATTTCCCTTTCCCGTTTTTGTAAAAAAGTATCCCGTTTT
>JAHBCN010020645.1:0-14923 GCA_019359885.1 Listronotus oregonensis
TAATTTAAGATTCGTATCTCTTAGGTTTTCCCCGAAACCCCTTCAAAACGGGGTTATGTATATTATATTATATTATATTATATATATATATATATATATATATATATATATATATATAAATATAATATATATATATATATATATATATATATATATATATATATATATACATATGTCCTGCAAATAGCATATATAATTTTTTAAATTTGTATTTGATTTTTGATAATCAAAAACAAAAAAGTTAAGAGGGGGGGACATTATAAATGATCACCGTGTACAGTGTACACAAAAAGCAATAAACTCTTTCAACATCAAAAGTACTCAAACGATTTGCACGAACAAATAATACCGACTGCCGGCAACGGTTAGATATTTTCGTCCCGATAGAGTGACACATTAAAGTGTTTTTTTTTAAGTAATTGGAACTTTGTGGTAATTTTAAGACAAAGTGGGAAGTAAAAATTATTGTGAAGTAGTTTTTCGTGAGTAGCGAGGGATCTAATTTTATCTTAAATATTACTACATATTTCCATAACTTTGAATAAATGTTCCAAATTGTAGTAATATTAGGTAACTAAAGAATTGCCACAAAAGTCTAAATAAAAGTAGAAAAAACTTGAAAGTAGTTATTTTTAGTGATAATTACGTTTATGTAACATTATTGAAGTTTTGATCTCGGTTTCTTTGCTTTATGGTTGGGTTAGTTTCCTAATAAACTGTAAATTAAACAAGAACTATTTTCCCCTACTAAATAAATTCAGTTACCGCTGAAAAAAATGCCCACGAATAGAAGTTGCCAACCATTAGAAAATCTAAGAACGAGACAGAGTTATAGCGCCCCTTCCATCAGGCAAAGAAGCTAGCTAACATACCAAATGGAATTTTGGAATTTAAAATTACATAATACAGTTAAACCTCCCAATAACGGAACCCACGGTGAATCTCAAAGTGTCCAGTATATGGAGGTGTCCGGTATTTGGGGGGGGTGGGAAAATAAAAAAAAATAATACGTAATATGATTAATATATTTATAATTATATTTATATTTTTATATATATATATATATATATATATATATATATATATATATATATATATATATATATATATATATATATATATATATACATATATAATATATAAAAAAAAAATAATCATGTTTGTTAAAAAAAAAAACAAAATTTTATTATGTATCTATAACACATAAGTACTACATAATAATAATTATTATAAAGATAATAAGAGTATTACTACATAATTTCAAATAATCTGTAATTGTTGGTTGTTTTGTTTTTTTAATTTTATTGTTGAGTATTTCTGATTTGCATTTAAGTAGAATTTGAGAAAAATCGTATGCCATATTAAAATTATTTATTGGAACTTAAATAATAATTTTCAACATCCTTTAATCTTTTATGGACATCTAAAATACTTAGAGGGCTAATTTCAAGTTCCACATCTTCCTTTTCAATTTCTATTTCATTACTATTTTTAGATTTTTCATCAATGCAGTCAGTAATTGAAATATTTGAACATTTCGTCTATAAAACATTATCAATTGAAGAATATGAATTTAAATCAACATTACCTTCACCAAAAATTGGAAATAAAAAAGCTAAAGGTATATCGTCCTCAATATCGCAATATGTGCTTATATATCACTATATCAATTATTAAACCCACCTTAAAAAACAGTTTTTTATTGTCACTGTCGATAATTTTTCCAGGCTGCGAAATCCATATTAATGCGTTCGCCACTGAAATACTTTTCTCCCTTTCTCCAATGACTCTTCCATGTCCATTAATGCTAATAATTTTTTACTCACATACTCCTATAAATGACTTTAAAGTTTTAAATAATTTCCTGATCCAAAGGCTGACAATGTGACGTGGTATTTGGAGGAAGAAAAATCACTTTCACGTTTTCTAATATAATTCTCGGATGAGAAGTTGCGTTGTCTAAAAATAAAAGTACTTTTCTGTTTTGCTTCTTCATTCTGCTATCAAATTTTTTATCCATGTTGCCATAATATCTAATTTCATCCATGCTTTTTTATTAGAAACCCATTTAATGGGCAACTTGTCCACATGTCTCCCCAAACATCTCGGCTTCTTACTTTACCAATAACTACTGGCTTTTCCTTATCTCCTTTAATATTTGAGCACAGCAGAATAGTTAGTCGTTTTCCAGTTTCTCCGCAATTCTGTTTTCAATGCAATTTTTGTGCAAGTCTCGGAAAAAATCCTGTTTCGTCACGTTACATATGTCTCTGTGAGAATATAACTATAATTTTTATTTTTATTATTCGATGAAAAATACCTAATGACATTAGACTACGCAAAATCTTTTTAACCTAGTGGCTATAAGCTTTACCAAAAGCATAGTCATTAATATATTTAACTTAGTTTACAATCATAAAACCTAATTTCTTTACGTCGAAAAAATATCATTAAAACACGTTTTGAATAAAATTATTAAAGTCAAGCTTTACACTACACAGTTAAAAACACTTATTTAGTTTGTTTTTATATTATTTTCACTTTTGGAAATGTGATATCTATATTGTATTTATAAATTTTATTTATAATAAAAACGATATTATTGTATTAATGTTACTTGTAAACCAAACAACGGAACACATTAGGAGTTCTACCGACGCATAGCTTCATAAATATTATTCAAATCTTTAATATTGTTTATTATCGTGAAAACCCTATTTATTGTATATATTTCATTTTTATATCATATATTACCATTATAAAACAGATAGTTGAGTTTTCTTATCTAAAGTAGTAAATAAAGTAGAGGGAACCCATAGTTAATAATAAGGATTTTTAAAAGTACAGTAATACCTCTGAGAAACCGTTTTAGAAACATTAAACCAATGTTACTAAATTTCTTTATACCCACTTTTTTTATTATATAAATTAAAAGTAAAAGTGTTTGGTGTTAAGTAAATGTATAACGCCCCAACTCGCCGTTTGTTCTTTGTTCATAAAAAGACCAAGTTAGAACTCCAGCTATAGAAAATTCCCTAACCGTATTTTTAACAGTTGACAACTACTAGTTAGGCACTTTTTTTTTAGGAAACTGAATTCCATCGTGATAAAAAATATCTTTATTTTAATATAAAATTTATTAAGATACATTATGAACGTAAAAATTAAACAATTTTTACACATGACAGCTATTTTGTTTCGGCCAAAAAATACGTATTAAGCAATTTTCAAAACACTCCTTTTTTTTCTGACAAGCTATTTATTGTCAATATACCCGAAAATAATTATTTTATAAAAACTAATTTACCCCATATTAAATAACATAGAAAAACACATTTTTTAAAAATATTTAAATCCTATATTTTATGTTGAAAACTATTTTGTTTATTTTATTTAACAAAATATAATATGTTAAAACAAATTTACGAAAATCAAATATTCTTTAAGTACAGACGACTTGTAGCATTAAGAAAAATAAATATATAATAAAATAAAAAGGTTTTTAAAGTTGTTTGGACTTCTTGGGTATTACTTAGAGTTCTTAATCAGTGCTTAAAAGCTTTTGACGTTAAACATACATTTTACAGTGTCTCGTATTTGAAACCTGTCTTGTAAGGTTTATGTAGGTTTTTGTTAGTAAAAATAAACGTAAGTTTTTATTACGTTATAAATTCTGACAAAAGATACTAAAATTTACTAAATGTTAATACAAAAATTTTAAAAATCACAATTATAAATATTTTAATTGCCCGCTAAAAACTAGCCACCAAAATGTAGATAAGTATTTTAATTTTTTGGTTTGTTTTAGGGGCTTTTTTTCTTTTGGGTGATTTATCAGTAAACAAGTGTTAATGGGGCTAAGCACACCCAGTCCCTATACTCAAGGACCAGTACCAAAGCGGTTCAATTATACAAAGATCTTTGGCGAGAACCCTACAAGGACTTTTTAAAGTATGAATCAGCCAAAAAAAAATTAAACCAATCTACTTATCTTTTACTAAAGTAATATTTTTAAATTTTTATTTTATGGAAAATAAGATAAGAATATGTTTTTTTGTTTTTGTGGGTCTTAGAGAGAAAAAACGAACTGGATAGAATATAGCATCTTACGTCTAAAACTATAACTTTACCTTGGCTGTACTAAAGTTGTAGCATAAGATTATATAAAAAAAAATAATATAGTAAATGCTGAATAGTTTAGTGTAATTACCTACAAAATTTTAAAAATTACTTTTTTTTCTTAAGACCACAAAATTGGCTTTAAAACAATAAGTCTAATAGCAATTTAATACTACGAATAATACCGGATATTGTTCTCAACTGACATATTGTACTTAAAATTAAAATTTATAGCCAGGGTCCAAGCAATTTTAAAACCGAATTTGTAGTGTTATATTTAAAACTTATTTAGTCCTTCTGGTAATATACAACTTTCTACTAAAGAAAAAAAAAACATTATTACATATCCCAAATAACCAAGAGAAACGGGCATTTTCCCGAAGAGTTGAAAAGCTGCACGTGTGCAACCTGTCCCCAAAAAAGGATCCAAAACTCTCCCTTCTAACTATAGACTTATATCTCTCCTTTCTGTTGTTTGCAAAGTAATGGAAAAATTTATTAATTCCCAAATCTTAAACTATCTGTCAAAACATAAGATCTTACATAATAGACAGTATGGATTCCGTCACAGTAGATCCACAGCTGATCTTTCCTTTGTCTCAAACAACTGGAACAAGTCCCTTGAGTTTCTTGGTGAATCCCAGATCGTTGCTCTTGACATATCCAAAGCTTTTGATCAGGTCTGGCATCATGGGCTTCTTAACAAACTTTTTATTTACGGTCCTTCACCTTAGCTTTGCTCTTGGATTTCCAGTTTCCTTTCTAACAGACATATATCAGTTACTGTAGATGGTCATTCTTCCAGCTTCTACCAAATTAATGCTGGGGTGCCCCAGGTTCAGTGCTGGCATCCACGCTGTTTCTTCTACACATTAACGATCTTCTCTCTACCACAATCAATCCCATTCATAGTATTGCTGACGATAATACCCTCCACTCTAATATTCAATTTCTTAAGCTACCATGTAATTCTTATTTGAAAAACAAGCGCAGGTCAATGAAGATATCTCTTTCACAAGACCTTAAACTTATCTTGGATTGGGCCAAAATATTATTCAGTTTTATTTTTTTAAAACACAGTCATGTTCGCTGTCGCAAAAAAAGTCTGCCAATGGTCATCCCCTACCTATGAGCGGCCAAGTTCTGCAAAACAAAGAGTCGTTTAATCTTGTCGGCGTTACTTTTGAGAATAACCTGAACTGTCACATACACATTACATCCATAGCCTCGGCCGCTTCAAAAAAGCTTGGATTCCTCTTTCGAGCCAGAAAATATTTCTCTTCTTCCAATCTCTATACTCTGTATGTATCCCAAGTCAGACCCTCTTTAGAATATTGTTCCCATGTCTGAGGAATGGCGTCCCCTACAACACTTAGCATTCTGGACTCCATTCAAAGAGCGTTCGTCTTATTAATAATCCAACGCTCACAAAAAGGCTTCCTCTTCTTGCCCACCGTCGACCTGTAGGGGATGTGTCGCTTTTCTATAGGTATTTTCACGGCTTCTGCTCAAAGGAGTTGGCCAGTATAATTCCTTTTCTGGCAGCTACCAACAGAGCAACACGTAGTGCAACTTTTATGCATCCTTTTACAGTTCAGTTAGAGAAGCCCCGAACCTCCCGCTTTCTTCGTTCCTTTATCCCTAGAGTGTCAAGACTATGGAACCTGCTGCCCGCTGAAGTTTTTCCTTCTCCTCCTAATCTCCAAATATTTAAGTCCCGTGTGAACCAACTCCCTCTCACCACACTTAAGACACCCACGGTACGTTAGTACTTAGGCATCAGCCTTCGTGGACTGTCCCAAGATAAAAAAAAAAAACAGTTTATTTACCTTCTAAACCACATTTTAAGCGTTTTTTATTATGTAATACTTTATTTACAGACTGTTAAGTTTAGTAACCCCAATTAAAGTAAACATCCTATATTTAAAGAAATATAGTTTCTTTTCAAAAGTTTTAAATACTTTAACGAAAACACGTAACATTGGGGAGTTATAGGCATACCGATATAGCGGGTCTACCACCTGTAATTTAATTTTGGAAATCATATTTTTATAAGTTTTTTTTAATGTGTCATGGTTTTAGGTAACCAACCTAGCAAATATCATACCCCAAATACCCCGTAGGAAATCCAGTACGGGAGATGTCAGGCTTTCGCTCTGTAACTATAAGTGGCTACAATTCGACAATACTATCAAAAAATTCCACAGAGCAATTGACCAAACTATCAGTCAAAAACATCACCAGTGACCTTTGATGGTGATTTAGGAAGGGTTGGGGAGGTTTTCGGGTTTTGTGCCCGTAAAGATTTTTGATCAACGTGTTAAGAACTACCACTATGCAAAGTTTGAAAAAAATTGATAAAAACCCATTTTCTATAAGAAAACTTCCCAGTGACCTTTGAGGGTATTGTATTGTATTGTGAATACCCTTCGTTGGTTAATGCTCGGTAATTCCTATACCTTTAGCAAAGTTCAGGATACTACGCGGTGCAAGTTGAATAATATATCTAGGAGTAATATATACCCCTTCGAGGTATTTAAGCCGTTGTCGGGTCAGTTCTCTGCATTCACAGAGAATGTGTTCCGCAGTTTCGTTTGCGTCAGGACAAAACCGACATTGTTCATCCTCAGTCTTTCCCATTTTTTTGAGGTGATACCTTCAAGGGCCATGTTCTGTTAGAAAGTCGGTAACCAGTTTAAGTTCATTTTTTTGAAGTTCCAGTAGCTTCTTTGTGTACTTAGGTGAATGCGAAATAAATCTTTTCGCCTGCCTTTGTCCTGGGATGTTGTTCCAGTAAGTCTCTTTTTGACTTTTTTTCCATGTTCTGAGTTTCTCGTAGAGGTGGCCTCTTTTGGTGCCACAGAAGGGTTCAGGTCCATAGAATGGTCGCTGTCCTCGTTCCTTTGCGAGTTGATCGGCAATTTTATTGCCCTCCACTCCTTCATGTCCTGGTACCCACTCCAGAGTAACTCTGTTGTGTTTGGCCAGTTGGTTTAGAGATTGTCGGCATTCCCAGGCTAGCTTTGAATTGACCTTTAAGGGTGATTTTGGGGGTTGGAAAGGTTTTTAAGTTTTGTGCCCGTGAAGATGATCAGCATGTTAAGAACTATCACTGTGCAAAGTTTAAAAACAATTGGTCAAAACCCATTTTTTATAAAAAAATCCTCTATTTCATTTAATTAATTTTTACACAAGGATTTTAAAGTTTCAACATATTATTTTATTTTTACATCAACCAGAATATTGTCACACCTGCACTTTTAAAAAAGATCTATTAATTAAATTAAATATCTATACTACTTCTTAAAAATCCCTGACAAATTAAGTTATTGTAAAGTAACACTCTATTGATCTCCAAAACATTTAAAAGGTTTTTGTTTAGTATTTGTTTATAAGAAATCAAGCTTAAATTTAGTAAAGTTAAACATATTTCTACATTACTTGTTATGTTGATTTTCAAACATTCTTAAAATCTAGGATATAAATTCAGGTGTTTACAAAACAAATAATTAACTCCCAAACATGTTACGCTATTTTAAAATAATAAATGTCGTAGGTTACTTAGAAAAGTTCATTAAAAAGTACTCAGTACGAAAACTACTCATTTTTCAGACCAATAAACCACTTGTAGCTGTAAAGCGTAGAAAAATAGGTTACAGAAAAAGGTTTATTGTTTGGAGTCTGCGGGTTTTGCCCGGGGTTATTACGATCGTAGACCAGTCGACCAAGAAAAGTTTCTTAAGAAATATAAAGTGGAAACCTCTAAAGAAGTTTAAGCAGTCCTTTTTAACTTTTTGTAGCAAACTATGAGGTGTATTTTATTAGCTAACACTTTATCTAAGTACGTAA
Organism: Listronotus oregonensis; assembly: GCA_019359885.1. Lineage (NCBI taxonomy): Eukaryota > Metazoa > Arthropoda > Insecta > Coleoptera > Curculionidae > Listronotus > Listronotus oregonensis. Next base: position 7,969 of record JAHBCN010020645.1, read on the forward strand.
ACAGAAAATTATTTTGTCGATAAAATAACTGTTTATAGAAAGAAGGGTAAACATTTTGGTATTATTACATACAATATTCCCCAAAAAGTCTGCCCAATAGGAAAACATTTTTTTAGTAAATGAATATTAAAAAACTTGTTTTTTAATTTTTGCTTGCTGCATCATAAATTATTAAATTAAAAGCTGGTTTTGGTGATTAATAACTGATAATGTAATACAGGGTAAGTCTGTAAAGTGAGACCCCCAGTTAATTGCTTTAAATATTTAAATTGGGAAAAAATATTTTATACAAAAATATTTTGGTTTTTGCTGCTCTATATTTTGCGAACAACGTTATGTTTACAGGGTGTATCAAAAAGTCCGTACAAGGACAAAGTTCATTTTTTTAAATGACACCCTATATTTTTAGTTAAATTTTTGTTTTCTGCATAAAATTCTAGATATTTTTTATTCCGCATATCATATCCCTATATTTAAGTGTTTACGAGATATTCGCATTTAAATAAAAATTTAGCAGGGAAAAATCCGCTCATCTTTTAATGTTGTTTAACGTTTCTATGGTTTCAGCGGTTTTTTGAGAGTTGCATAATAACCATATATGCTATAGAGATTAATAAAAATGTGAAAATGACAGTTTTAATAATTTGTAAAAAAAAATGTTTTTATCGTTTTCTTTGTTTAAGGTTTTACATATTTCTACTCGTCATGTGATGTCTAATTACTTATTAATTATTACTATGGCTGTTTCGTCACTCTACAAAAACCGCTAAAACCATAGAAACGTAAAACAACATTAAGAGATGAGCGGATTTTTTCACTCTAAATTTGTATTTAAATGAGGATATCTCGCAAACAATTGAACATAGGGATATGATATGCCAGAAAAAAAATATCTAGAATTTTATGTAGAAAACAAAAATTTAACAAAAAATATAGGGAGTCATTTAAAAAATTAACTTTGTCCTTGTACGGGCTTTTTAAAACACCCTGTATACATAACGTTGTTTGCAAAATATAGAGCAGCAAAAACCAAAATATTTTGGTATAAGACATTTTTTTCCAATTTAAATATTTAAAGCAATAAATGGGGGGTTCCACTTCACAGACTTACCCTGTATATTTAAAAAATTCAAATAAGGGACTTTTTTGGACGAGTTTTAGGAAAATGTGTAAAAAACATGTTTCTTTCTTCTTAACCCAAACGCAAGTTTTTACAAGGCCACTACAAAACTCGATCCAAATTAATTTAAAACTTAATAATCCAAAGTCTAATATTCGGTCTAAATAATAATTATTTCTATTTTCGGAAAAAAATTAAAGCAAATAGAAGTTCTGCCATGATAATTATTAAAGCAAGTCCCGGGATGTAGATATTCCATAAAATGTTCGTTTGGATCGTATTAAAAAAAAAAATGACAAACTGGTTTTTGTTAAACCCCAGTAACTACAGCAAGAAGACAATAATGTTAAGGTATGTACACACCGAAAAAACATGCAAGAACCAACATCAGCAAACAAACGTTTTTCTTCGGTGTAGACAGTAAAAACGCGAACAAACATTTGTTTGTTCTTGTTCATACATGTTCGAGTAGACGTCAGGTATGTACACACCGAAAAAAAAAACAAGAACAAACATCAGCGAACAAACGTTTTTCTTCAGTGTAGACAGTTTAAACGGCGAACAAACGTTTATTTGTTCTGGTTCGCACATGTTCCAGTGGACGTTGGTACATCAAAGAGAATTTTTGTTTTTATGGTCATCCATAACTATGCCAACTAGTCGAACAAACATTTGATTGCGCTATGTAGACAGAAAAAGTGAACAATAAACTAAAAACACATACAAAGAAAGTGAACAAGAACGAATGTTTTTTTTTGCTGTGTACATACCTAAAGAGAAATAAATTTTGTTCGTCGTCATCCATAACTTTTCCAACTGTTCAAACGAGAGTGAACAAATATTTGATGGCGCTATGTAGACAAAATAACGCTAACAATAAACAAAGAACACATACAAACAAGGTGAACAAGAACGAATGTTTGTTCTTGTTTGTTTTTTCGGTGTGCACATACCTTTTAGACGTGGTTAAAGAGAACAAACTTTGATTTGCAATATATTGAATATATTTTATGTGATACAAACAACGGTAAATAGGTTACGTCCTTTAAAACCATCAATAATTTAAAATGTGGATAATTAAAAAAATGCCATATAAAATAAATTTTAAGAAACTGCATAAAAAATAATTAAAAAACTTTTTTGGCATTAATTTTAGAATTTGACAGAAGTAGAAGACCGCATGACCAACTTTGATGGTTATTTTTCTTCTGAAACAAAACCTGATGCTGAAAACAAGTTCTTTAAAAGTCATTTATTAGCAAAAATTTTACAAGGTGCACAATTTTAAAAAACACCTTAGTACAACTTAAAAAAAAATATTCAAAAACATAAAAGGCCCTTAGCACGGTAAAAGATCCCACTGCATAAAACTATTTAAACTTAAAAACACTTGAAACTAGAAGTGATATGTTAACAGTACTTTTGGTCGAAGCAAAATCAATTTTAAGAAGTTTTTTGAATCCCATTTCGGTTTTATTTTTAGGATTTAGACTTACATTTCACAGATAAAAAAAATGAAAAATACTTTTAATCAGCTACAGTACATAATTCTTAAAGATTCGTGAAATAATCAAAATTATAGTAAATATAAAAGTCTTTTATTTTTTGAAACTAACTCTACTGAAGACTTTTTATTAAAAAAGAATAATAAAATTTTCAATGTCTTAAAAAATTAAAAATAAAATATTTGTATTACCAACTATTTATTGTAAGAAAGTAGTTACAATTTCATAACTTTACTTAGGTATTGCTAAAATCTCGAAGTTTTTTATTTATCTTTTTCTTAACCCCATAACGCCCCTTATAAAACCTATGTACTAGGTACGCAAATGCATGATTTTTAAATATTTAATCTACTCTTTTGTACCCAGCATTGCCTAACTTAACGGATTTAATAAAAAGCAGTGTTCAACGCAGCAAAAACCCTTTTACCAAGAATATCTATCTGTTCAAATTTAAACTTTTAGTCAAATTATAAATTAAACTTTATTCCAACATACTGAAATATCTTTAATAAGGTTGTAAATGTTTTTAAAAACCAACTTTTACCTATTCTTTCTATATTTGGAGACCTTTAAAATTTTGCTTTACCTTGTTTATTAAGGTACGTACACACCGAAAAAGCAAACAAGAACAAACATTCATTCTTGTTCACCTTGTTTGTATGTGTTCTTTGTTTATTGTTCGCGTAATTTTGTCTACATAGCGCAATCAAATATTTGTTTACTCTTGTTTGACCAGTTGGAAAAGTTATGGATGACGACAAACAAAATTTATTTCTCTTTAGGTATGTACCCACCGAAAAAACATACAAAAACAAGTATTCGTTCTTGTTCACTTTCTTTGTATATGTTTTTTGTTTATTGTTCGCATTTTGTGTCTACATAGCGCAACCAAATGTTTGTTTACTGTTTTTCGACTAGTTGGAATAGTTACGGATGACTATAAAAACAAAAATTCTCTTTGATGTACCGACTTCCACTGGAACATGTGCGAACAAGAACAAACGAACGTTTGTTCGCTGATGTTTGTCCTTGTTTGTTTTTTCGGTGTGTACATACCTGACGTCTACTCGAACATGTATGAACAAGAACAAACAAACGTTTGTTCGCGTTTTTACTGTCTACACTAAAGAAAAACGTTTGTTCGTTGATGTTTGTTCTTGTTTGCTTTTTGGTGTGTACATACCTTTAGGAGAACAAATTAAATAATAAAAATAAAAAGCAAATTAAAATACTTTTGTTTAAAAAGTTTAAATATTACGTTGGTAATTAGTAAAATCCAATCAAGGCTCATTTTTTGTTTTTTTACAGCTTACATTTAAAACATATCAATAATAACTGGATAAAAATGATGCAAAAAAATATATTTATGCGTATATATATATATATATATATATATATATATATATATATATATATATATATATATATATATATATATATATATATATATATATATATATATATTTATATTGGAAATTAAGAATCTTTGGTGAAAATTTGCAAATTTTAAATGGCCTATTTAAAGTGGTGGATTTTTGCATTTGTCTCAAGTTTGAAATATATGGAATCGATTTTTTTTGGAATCTGATAGCTGAGCACTTATGACCAAATAGCCAATATCAATGCTACCTGTCAAACAAGAAGTCTAAACTAACGGCTCATACATATTTCAAACAAATTACATTTAATTTAGTTTAATTACATTTAACATTTAATGTAATTTGTTTGGCACATATGGGAGCCGTTTGTTTAGACCTTTTGTATGACAAGTACCATTGATAATGGCTGTTTAGCCGAAAGCGGTATACTATGATACTTAATTTATTCTATACACGTTAATACTCAGCCTTTTGCATTTTTCTTAATATTTTATTTATACTTTACTTGTCCTGAAACCTAATTCACAGCTTTAGTGATATTAATTAAATCTTACAATTCAAACTGTCTTTTATAAAATCTTTGAAAATTTATAAAAACGACCATTACACAACCTTTTCAGCAAATAATTTTAAGCTGATAATAAAAATTAAATAGTGATTTCAGATATTTCTAAAACTAATATTACTTACTACCAAGAAAAATGTAAACAGTTTTAATGTACACAGTCTAGAAAAGCTTTAGTGTTGGCGAAACAAGTCACACCTTGTAAATATACGTGAAATATTGAAACAAATTTTGGTTAATTAAATTTAGGTATCAGAAAGCTTTATTATGTAGTCCTATAAAATGTTTTATTTACAAGAAACTTTTATTACATTGGCTGAATAAATATTTTTTACATTTATTGGTAGATAATTTTGATTACATAAACAACAAAAAAAAGCAAATATCAAATTAAATAGTCATTGTGAGTCAAATTAAAATACAAAAGTTCTTTTTGCTCCGAATACTAAAAAATACATCCATTTAACCACACAGTTTCATCCTTTAAGATAAGTTATCTGAATTTATTAAAGTAAAAACAAAAAGAAAAGATGCTTTTTATTTACTTTTTGTGTCCTTACCGTAATAAATTAAGCTCAGATTTCTCACTGTGTAAAAAATAACGTTCTCAAAGAACACTTGCGTGTCATTTTCAGAACGGTTGTTCTTAGTGGGCAAATTAAGAATGACGACAGGTATGATGGTAATAGTAATAAAAGTGTTTACAATGTTTTGTTTTTGTACTCCTAAAAGTTGTTAAACTACTTTAGGATATGTGTATTACATGTCCGCAAGTTGCAATAGAACATAACAAAATTTTCTATTTCGCCCACTACGGAAGAAAAACAGCATTTTTTATGGTCTCGAAACAGTCGTAAAAATATAAAGTGAGTATCAAAAGAAGTACTTTCTACAGATTGTAATGACAATATGCTATCTTGTTATTTAAATATATAAATCTTGTAGATACATCCAAAGCTTAAATCGACCTTTTTACTATTACAGAAGCATTGTTTTTATTTTTTAAAATATGAATTTTCCTTCTATAATAAATATATTTTTTTAATCCATTTCTGTCATTGCAAACATGGATTTTTTAATTCTTAATTGAATGGGGGTTTTAAAGCATAATCGGATAATTTTTGCTAATAAATGAGTTTTAGTGTTAGAGCCTATCTAGTACTATATCTTTTTGTTTATAAATATTTCAGGTATTAAAATCTTTTGCTTTTTCGAGACTTATATTTTACTAATTTAGATCAACGACATAAAAAAATAATATTAAGTCCTTCGTTTTGAGCCTTAAACAATTCTTAACTTATGCAGTGGTGCCTGCATAAGTTAAGAATTTTAAACCAAGAAATATGAAAAGCTGGCTTCAAAACAAATATTTTTGAAAAAAACGGAATTATTTCATTTATTTAAATTCCAAATTACTTAAAATTTGCAATAAACATTCAAAAATAAAAAAAATATTAATTTTCAATTTTTTTCAAAGGCATACCTTAAAAACATACTAAAAATTCGGTTATTTGATTATAACTCGAAAAATATTGCATTTAGATAAAAAATTATAGTACCTAAATTAAAGGTCTTGTAAAAATACATGGTTTATGTTGTATAAAGTTGTGTGTATCGTTAATAGTTTTTTAGATATTGACGCTTTACATTTTAAAAAATCGTTATTATCTGAAATTATGCCTTTTCTTAATTATTTGCTGTTTAACCTCCAATTTTTACTTCAGATTTGTGTTCAGCGGAAAAAAATACTGCAGAAAATCCTATACCCACTCCCAGCACACACCACTTTTTGTGGGCCTGTGTAATCAATTAAAATTAATTTTATTTATATTTAAATTTTTTATCTAGAACTTTTTTAGACGACATATCAATTAATAAATCTAAAGGCACTTTAGAAATCGAAAAGCCTGATTGGTGTTCATGAATCCTTCATTTAAAATGGTATTGGCAAGAGATCAATTAATATATTTGAAACTGAAACTGAAATTTTAGCTAGGATTAGACAAAAAAAATCCTTTCTTTCGAGTCTAGAAGCAAATCATATTACTTCTGAGAAACATGTGTTTTCTGCTAAATTGACCTTGCTAAATTCAAATGCCTTTAACCAACTTAAGATTTTGACCGGAAATGATATAAGAAGGCATCCAAAAACTTTAAATCAACCTATCTTTCTATACCTAAGTCCAATGAACGTAAGTAAACATCAAAATATACAGTTTAAAATTCAGTATAGATTTTTTAAAAGACTTATTTTTAGAGTCAGATTTCGACTTTTTTTCCATAAATGTAAGTCTTAAAATGAACCCTTACCGAGCTACAGTCATCGTAAGTTGCGTAAAAAAAATCTATTAGTTTGAACCTGTAGCTACAGTTTCGCAATTAATCT